>SRLM01000176.1:175601-267920 GCA_015708895.1 Populus ilicifolia
TTAGATCTTGGGCTCTATATGAAAGTTGTAGGCCTATGTCTTACCTTTCCATCCATATAAAGTAGACCTAAATCTGAGATCTATAGCTCCAGATATGATTCTATTACCGAACAGTATTCCGGTTTGGATTGCACCGACATCTCTTTTCTAAGCTTGATCATCTCTTTGCCTTTGCAATTGAAGTTCTTAAAGTCATCAATCAATCCTTTCATTTATGTGATAGGCCTGCATTTAAAATGGACATTTACCATAAATTAAAGGTATCTTATATTATTAGATAGATTATTATAAAACATACTTTAGTTAAGAAGTTATTGATACTTTAAGTGCAAAATGATGATATAAAACCATGATAAAAATGCACTTTTGAGTACTAATCAACCGGGGTCGAACCACTAGGAGGTTAATTGTACAAATTATAAATAATAATAATACAACAACAATAATAATAACAACAACAACAATAATAATAGTAATAACTATATTAATAATAACAGTAGTAGTAGTAGTAGTAGTAATAATAACAATAATAAAGAATAAGAAGAAAAATTGATGAGAACTTTGAGATGGAAAATTAAAGTAATGATTAAACAACGATAACAAACAATGTCTAGGTTAGAGGATCTACTAATAGTATGTCAAACAAGTATAGTATAAACTCTTTTTATTCAATTAGAAATCACACACAAAGGAGGCTTCAATCATATTATAGATTGCTAACATGATTACATTAGTCATCTTATTCAATTAATACTAATACTTGTAAATTTCATCAAGCATTCATGATTATAACTTATGTTAACAACAAATCAAGTTCCTTTCATAGCTCAGGTGTCGGTTATACCATACAACATGGGCTATGAAAGTGTAAAGCATTTGTTGTACCAAGTGTTATACAATATAAATCAAGATTAATCATTTAACAAACAAAGTATTAAAGAGTGAACAAGATAATAAATATAAAGCATGTTAGTATCAAACATTAAAGTCTATATTAAGTTAAACTATACTTATTCTTACACCATTAGTGTAACCTTTTCACCTTGATATAATAAACTTAGCTAGACATAATGAAAGAAAGAAAAATAGATAAACAAAATAAGAACATAAATAAGATAATAGTTACTAAAGCAAAGGAATGGAATTGAAAGGCATAAACTTGATATTAATGAAAGCAAAGCATAAACATTATAAAAAATACAAAGAGAGAAAACAAGAGTATGATCTTGATCTGAACACCAAGATGCCTAAATGCATGGCAAATGCCTTCTTTTATAAGCCAAAATTGGAAACTATTGATTTGATGACTAATTGATGAGTAGGTGGTCAATTCTTGGCTTGGTGACAATCTTTATCTTTTCTTGTCTGTCCAAAACGTCATTGATAACATCAAAATTGAAGCCACTTAAAAACATGAAAGTTGTAGTAAATTGTCTCAGCTTTCTTGTGTAATATATTTGGCTCATTTCAACTTCTAGAACTCCAAATATGGCCAAAATACTGAATGGTGCTCGGGCTGGAGGACATATTTGGGCTTCTTTGTTGTTGCAACAATTTGGACTTGAAAATGGTCTTTTTAGATCATGGGCTCTATATGAAAGTTGTAAGCCTATGTCTTACCTTTCCATCCATATAAAATGGACCTAAATTTGAGATCTACAGCTCTAAATATGATCCAATTACTGAACAGTGTTCCGGTTTGGACTGCACTGACATCTCTTTTCTAAGTTTGGCCATCTCTTTATCCTTTCAATTTCAGTTCTTAAATTCATCAATCAATCCTTTCATTTATGTGATAAGCTTGTATTTAAAATAAACATTTACCACAAATTAAAAGTATCTTATATTATTAGATATATTATTATACAACATGCTTTAGTTAAGGAGTTATTGATACTTCAAGTGCAAAATGATGATATAAAACTTCATTTATGTGATAGGCCTGCATTTAAAATAAACATTTATCATAAATTAAAGGTATCTTATATTATTAGATATATTATTATAAAACATGCTTTAGTTAAGGAGTTATTGATACTTCAAGTGCAAAATGATGATATAAAACCTTGATAAAAATACACTTTTAAGTATCAATCAACAAGCAATCACTAAATTAGGATCCACCTTAACATCAAAACAATAACAATCAGTGAGGAAGCTCTTGCAGATTTAAAAGTTGAATTTCATAACAAATATGTCAAAGATGTGAGGCATCAATCCAAAAATAGCTCCTTACTAGCTGATGGTAGATTCATTAACACATCTAGTCCACTAGAAAAAGAGGAATTTTTAGAAAGAAAGACAAAAGGTTATAACTCAAGAAATAGATAAACTTCTGGTCATCTACTTCATCAGAGAGGTGTTATACTTTACCTAGTTAGCAAATGTTGTTATGGTCAAGAAAAGTAATGCAAAATGGTTAATGTATGTAGACTTTTATGACTTAAACAAAATCTACCCCAAAGACAATTATCCACTCTTAAAAATTGATCGTCTAGTAAACGCTACAACGAGTTTTGAATTCCTAGGCTTCTTGGATACTAATTGAGGTTAACATCAAATCCCTATACATCTTGAAGATGAGGAGAAAATAAATTTTATAGCTAAGTTTGGTACTTATTGTTACAAAGCTCTACCATTCAGATTAAGGAATGTAGAGGCAACATATCAATGAATAATTAATTGAATATTCAAGAATCAGTTAGGAAGGATTATAAAGGGATATATTGATGACATGTTTGTAAAGAGCATGAATTTTGAGCATGACATGTTAGAAAGGTTACAAAGTTTTTATTGTCTTGAGTTAATATTATATGAAACTTAACATTTTCAAATGTGTTTTTACCATCAAAGTAGGACAATTTTCTCAACTTTCTGGTAAAATCTAAGAGAATTGAGCTTAATCCAAAACAAATTCAAAGCCATACTAGACATGATTCCCCTATAAAATATGAATGAAGTACAATACCTTACAAGATGATTGGTTGCACTTAACAAATTACTTAGTGGCTTAAGGGAGCATACTTTGCCATTCTTTAAAACATTATGAAATATAGTAAACTTTGAATGGATTGAGGATTGTTAAAGGGTTTTTAAAGAGCTTAATATTTATTTATCATCCCTAAGATTCTATCTTAACCATGAGAGAGTGAAGATCTATTTCTCTACATAGGGGTGATAGATTCAATAGTGAGTTCAGTTCTAGTAAGAGAAGATGATGGTATACAATGACTTATGTATTACTTCAACCGAACTCTTTATAATGTATAAACAAGATACTTAATAGTGGAGAAAGTAGCTTCAGCACCGGTAAGTGCCTCTAGAAAGTTAAATTCATACATCCAAGCTCATCAAGTAGCCATATTAACAAACTTACCTCTAGAAAGTTGAAGTCATACACCCAAGCTCATTAAGTAATTGTATTAACAAACCAACCACTAAGATATGTTCTTCACAAGCCATAATCATCTAGGTGTCTAGTTAAATGGGATGAAGAGTTAGGGGAATTTAGACTTGAGTACAAACCTTGTCCAATAATAAAAGGACAAGCCTTAATAGACTTTATCGTTGAATACTATTTTACAAAACACGTTGATACCCATAATCATCCACCTTTAGCAATAAAACTTTCAATCGAATAAAAAAAATGAATAAAATCATCTGTGTTACTTCCAACATAAATGAAAGCGGAGTTAAGATAATACTTATCAGTCTTGAAGAATAAGTATTAGAATATGATGCTTATTTTGAGTTCCCTGCTACTAATTATGCTGCAGAATATGAAACTTTTTTAGTTGGACTTTGTCTTGTAGATGCTTTAAATGCCTATCCCATATAAGCTCGCAATGATCCATGGTTAGTGTTTAGTCAATTTTTAGAAACAAATGAAGCAAAAGATTCCATCATACAGTTGTATCTTTAAAAAGAACCTAATGTTAACAAAGATGAATAGATAGTTGTTCTCGTCAATATAATAAATGAATGGAGGATCTCTATTAGATATTATTTATATACAAGAGAACTACCCTCAAATAGAAATGAAGCAATTTGCTTAATAAGATAAGTATCGGGATATTGTATGATGACAATGTCTTCTACAAAAAATCTACTTTAGCCCCATTACTGAAATGTTTGTCACCATAGGAGAGTTCATATGTTTTACAAGAAATACATAAAGTCATATATGATCCACATATAGACTCTTGAAGCTTAGGCAACATATGTAGGATTTTATTAGCCAACTATATTCCAAGATGCCAAAAGCCTAGTAAATAGGTGTGACAAGTGTAAAAGATTTACTTCAATTTCCTAACAACTATCTACATAAATGACAACTATAATTTCCTTTTAACCATTTTTCTAATAGAAAATGGACATTCTAAGTCCATTCCGTAAGGCACGAGAGATAGTTTGTCCTAATAGCCATGAATTATCTTCCCAGGTGAGTTGAAGTAAAAGCTCTAATAATTGAGTGGATTGTTGTAATTAAAAGGTTAAATGGAGTTGATTTGATCTTCTTAAAATTTTAAAGAATAGTATAAAGATCTATATACCCTTAGAAGCAAAAAAACTAAAGCTTAAAACTAGGGGTATTTGTGTATTTTTAGGTTGTTTGTTTTTTTGTAATTAACAAGTTGGATGGAAGGTGAGTTGGTCTTTTAATAATTTTAATATTAATTAAAAACAATTTGCTAGCACTTACGAGGCACGTGCTAACGAGTAGACAACCTTTTTTTTCCTTCAAGTGACATGTGCGACATCATTTTTTATTAAAATGATTTTTTTTTAATTTTATTATTTAATATTTAATTTATTAAAAATTTATCTTTATGTTTTTTTATCACTTTTTTATATATGAGATTATATCAATTTTTTGTTCTTGGTCATAAAGTTAGCGCGTTAACCTGACTAATATATATTTTTTTCTTTACTTTTTTATTAGTTATTTTTTTTGTTTTTTTTGGTTTTGATTCTTGATCTTCACTATAATTTTATCTTTATAGTTTAATTTAGATTAATTTGAGTTGGTATTTTTATATTAGATATTTTTAAATTAAGTGAGCCGAGTAAAGTGTTTTTTTAACGCCCGCCTAGTTTTAGTTTTAGGTTTTTTTTTTAAATGAGGATGACCGGCTTGAGTGTACAGCAGGTACAATCTAGTATTAGCTGTTTGTCAAACACGGATTTTCCTTTTATTTCGAGGAAAGGAAAAAAATAAATGCCAGAGAGCTAGAGCCAGAGCCTGAAACCATCGTAGGGTAGCAAGTAATACACGTTATCAAGTTATCCTAAAGCAATTCCCTACATATAATTAAGCACAAGATATATAACACCTGCGATGTTTCGAAGGAAATGTCGAGGATGGTTAATCTTCTTGTACTTTCACATCCACAACAAAGGCTACCAGTTTTAGCTAGTCTTTATCCATGTCGTCTTCGTACAATTCACACGCGTTCTGCTAATTCTGTTTCAGAATCACAGAGGAAGTGGAACATTGGATTTAAAGCACCTCGTAGGTTGGTGTTAGGACTTGGAGCCTCCTTTTGGTCGCAGTTTATGAGTATGGCTGGTAGAGCCAGAAGCAAACATCTCGTTGCCCTTGCAAAGCAAAAGGGTGTCATTGAAGAGGTGAATTTGCTATCTTTGCTAGCTGCTGTTTTGTACTCGTTTGCTACTCGATTGCTGAATTTGGTTTCTGGAATTTCTTGAATTCTGGATTGTAGTCTTGTTATTCTTTTGGTGAGATAACTTCAAATTCTTGTAATGCAATCAAAATTTTACTTGGGTTTAAGCATCTCGAGTTATTGTTTTACTCTTCTTCTTTTTTTTATTCCGATCAAGTTTCTTAGGTTCTGGATTCCTTTGCTTTTGCTTTTTTTTTTTTTTAAATGCCCAAGTAAACAGATTCACCATGTAGTTATTGCATAGTGTATGATTTACCTTAGTATTAACAGCCACTTCTATCGTAGTTTGGGTATAAGGAAATCGACTTTTGCCTCTTGTGATTTGATGGTCATTCTTGTGGTTCATGCAATAATGATGGAGTCCATCTTGCTCCTTACGTAGCGCTTCTTTAGCTGCAAAATCAATTTTTTTGTTCTCTGGAAAATGATGGAGTGGCAATTTGGAATGTGAAGCTGCTTTGGCACATATTTTATAGAAGCTGATTGATATTTAATTAACAAAATGGGAAATCAAGAAACAATTCCTATCTGGCAAAAACAACTCAGCTTGTTTGATTGAGTCCAAGTAGCCTAATTATTTCAAACTTCTGTTATCTTTAAAGAGATCTTGAGGCCCCGCCAGAACCACAGATGTCTATGTACTAGTGTCGCTTCTAGCTTGACAGTGTTCTTCTTTTTAATACTTGATCTTTCTATTTTTTCTATTCGTGTTTCATAGGTATTGAAGAATGTGGATTGGCCACAGCAGTTTCCATTCAAGGAGGAGGATTTCCAGCGCTTTGATGAGTAAAATCTCTTGTATTTAATTGCTTGCATTAAATATTATTTCAGTTCTTGTTTTCATCCACTTCTTCAGCTGTTTTTTCCTTGGAACTGCTTCATGTCCATGATCACATGCTGAAAGTTGATGCACCTAGACGTTATATGGTATAGAAGAAAATTTAAAAGAATTATCACTTGATATCTGTTTGGTCTTTTATACTGGAGCCCAAGAACTGATCCTGAGGTGCAATATATCTCAAACACATTATATGGGTATGCAATTGGTTCATCCTTCACAGCAAGTCCATCTTTTTTTGGCTTTGTATACTAAAAACTTCCATGAAATAGAATAGATATAGATTTCCACGTAATGGGGGTAACACTTTGAATTCAGCACTACTTTACTTTGGTTTTTGAGTTAGCATCTTTATTTTGAACTAGTAAATTAATCAATTTGGATTTCAATCACCCTACATTTGACATTAGACTGAATTCACTGTTATATATACCTTCAAAACTCAAAATTGTTATTTGCAGGTCTCCAGATTCATTGTTCTATGATGCTCCAAGATTTGTGACACACATTGATGATCCAGCCATTGCTGCACTGACTAAGTACTATTCAAAGGTTTTCCCTCCCAGCAACACTCCAGGGGTCCGCATCTTGGACATGTGTAGCAGTTGGGTAAGATTCTTCTAACATTTATTTTCAGCCTTATTATGTCTTCAATATTTAAGTTAACAAACTATTCCTGGTTTTATATGTAGGTCAGCCATTTCCCAAAAGGATACAAGCAACATTCTATCGTTGGATTAGGCATGAATGAAGAAGAGCTCAAACGGAATCCAGTCAGAATCTACTTCTTATTCTCGATATCATTTCTAGTTATTTATGTCATGCATTTTTTAATTTTGTTATTCATATATTCTTTTCAAGCTACTGAAATTAGTTGCTGATGTCTGCCACTGGTATATTTTTTGTAGAATTCATGATTAGTAATCATCTTACACAATAGCAACTGGTCAGCTAGGATTTTAAAAATAATGTACATGTTATCTTACCATCCCTTGAAGATTTTACATTTTTATTTTAGCATGCGAATCTTGGTGTTTTATTGAGAACCATTTTGATGATATCACTGGAAGCCAAATAACCCCTTGATGAGTCATTATAATTTGTAAAAATAAGATAATCAAAGCCTTAAACTCAAAAGATGACAAGGTTATGCAACTAATTGTATAGAAAAATCTATTTCAACATATGTATCGTTATTTCTTGTGCTAGACACGTTAAGTTTCAACTTGGATGTATTGTATTTACTTTCGTGACCTTGGTAGTTCTAAGCTAATTGCTTTGTATACACTGTTATGATCTTTTTATCAATGATGACAATAATATATTCATGAGGTTATTTTCTTTGTAGGTTCTGACTGAATATGCTGTGCAAGATTTAAATTTGAACCCCAAACTCCCATTTGAAGATAATTCCTTTGATGTCATAACTAATGCGGTAAGTGTATTATCCACATCTGTTGACCATTTTGGCTGTGCTCTATTTGACTAGTTTATGTTTTCTCAAAACATATTCTTACAAATTGCCATTTGAGTATGTAAATGCCTGGAGTTAACAATTATTTTTCAAGTATTATATTTTATTAACAAAGATTTATTGTTGTCACTTTCTTAATGGCATATGGCCTCCCTATTAGTATTATGAATATGTTGGATCAACTTAAGACTTGATACATTTTGTGTTTAATATATTATCTCTGATGCAGAATGTTGCAGCTTCGTTTAGCAATAAATTTTCTCTTCTCCATTTCAAGAAAAAACTTAAGCCTAACTCCTAGATGGCAATACATCATTTTAATTAAGGACAAGTTTTTCTTTTGTGTGCTTAAGGTTATGGTGTCTTACATCTGTGTTTCCTAAGAAAATCCTCAGCTACTCTGACCTCATAGATAGCGAAATTTTTTTATCATATTCCGTTGTCAAATTTCTTAAGAGGAATTGTTTGGATTATTCTTTTAAATTTTGGTCTGATAGAAGCAATCCCCTTTTTCCTCTTTCTGAAAAATTTCACAGGTCAGTGTTGATTACCTTGCTAAACCTCTTGGTGTTTTCAAGGAGATGTGCCGAGTACTTAAGCCAGGTGGACTAGCTATAATGAGGTGATATTATTATTGTGTTTTTATTCTTGCAGTCCTTGATTTCCTCAATTCATTCAGTAAATGTATGCCATTTCCGTGCTGCAGTTCCTTGACCTTTTAAAAGAGATAAGCAGAAATATTTTTGTTCTGGTCATCTAAACTTGGTTATATTTTGTAATAGAATTCCAGATAAATCTCAATTGAATGAATTCCCTTAAATTGTTTTGGTTTGTCTCTTTGCCTAATCTCCCCTGTGGTGCGCCATTTCACTGTAATTGAGATACTAAAGGTACAAAACAAACCATTCTACTTAACTTGCAACATCAAGATCGGAGTGATGTGGACACATCAGACGTGAAGATAAAGAGGCTGCGATCCAGCTAAATAGCCCTGCAACAGTAGAAACAAAAAACAAAAAGAAAAAAATAATATGGATGCATATTGAACTATTTCACCTCGTCCTTAGGCATCCCTTGCCAGTTTAGTTGGTAGAGATCATTATTTTTGTTTCATCAATCATCTATCTTTTCTCTTTATTCAAGCATTTCTAAACTTTGCAATATTAAGGAAAAAAAATTCTAACATTTAATTGAATGCATTTGTATCAGCTTCTCTAATCGTTGCTTTTGGACAAAAGCAATCTCTATATGGACATCAACCGGTGATGCTGATCATGTAATGATTGTTGGGTCTTATTTCCATTATTCTGGAGGCTTTGAACCACCGCAGGTAATTCTGCATTCCTTGCACCGTGTCTTTGGTAATGACAGCTGATGTGTCGGGTTCGTTTTAAATTGTGGGTCTAAGAGAGAAGAAATATGCATGTACCTAGTCCATAATAAAATTGTCATATTTTAGGTTAAATTTTTTTTGAGTGTGTATATTCTCTATATTTTGATGGCTAGAGAAATAGGAGAGAGAAAAAAGAGTTTTGGATTACTTTGAAATTTTGGGTGGTAGAGTGGTCGTGTGTGCTCGGGTGATTAATTGTGCTTATTCTTTTATATTTCTATACTTACCAATTGATTTGAGATTTCACGGTTGTTTCCACTAAAAAGCAAGCGAGTGTCTGATGACAAAATATTTTTCTTTGTTGTTGTTTCATGCCACATTTTCTGCAAGTGCTTCATCTATGGTCAGTTAATGGGGCATAAGGGGGCAGTTGCCTCTTTAATTTTTTTTTCAAGATATTTTTTTTATATTAAAATATTAATATAATAGCTTTATAGGATTAATTTTCTTTGTTAGCTACTAATTGATCCAAGCTCCTTTTCTTTTTTCACTAGTGTTCCTGTCTCTCTTTTTTCTACAATATTTCTCTTCAAGCCCTAATCTATTAATTAGTGAAGCAAGTAATCTCTTATACTTTATGTTTTAGGAAAGTTTTCTTCATTCCTCTATTTGTTTCAATATCTAATTTAAGTTTTTTTTATTTATAATTAGTTATTGAAAATGTTGGAGTTTATAATAATTTATAGGTTTGTTGAATTAATATGTGTATGGGTAATATTATATGCTAATAAATATGAATTGAAATGAATTTTGATGAATTGATAAGTACTTTGTTATGAATTTCATATGAAAAATAATGGTGATGAATTTATTAGTGATTAAAAATAAAATACAGGACAACTAAAAAAAATTAAGGACATAATAGATAAATTAAAAATAAAACATTTAATATTTATGTTTAATCCAATTGTATAAAACAACAAGTCAGCAAGAACAATATAATTTGTGACAATTCTTTTAAACAATGATTTTAGATCTTACGCATTATATATTAGCATAAAATTGTTGTCAAGAACTTTTCTAGTCCTTGAAAGATTTAGAAATAGATAAATGAAAGTTTGTTGCATATATTGAGAAAAATATTTTTAATGAGATTAAAAATAAAATCATTATGAAGCAGTTTTAAAATATAAAATTCAAGAACAATTATAATATAAATTATTTTTTATTTTAAAAGCATTTTTAAATTAATTTTACTTGACTTGAGTTGGTAGGTATATTTCAAATTAATTTCTTTATATAATATATATTTGTATAGTATATAATATCAAATATTTATTAGAAATTTGCCTCATTCTCTGTTGAAGGTGATTTGAGTGCCCATTAGTATACTATGTTACATTTTAACCCGTTGCTTTTATCCATTATCATCCTTGAATTCTAGAAGATATTGCTTGTAATCCAATGGCCTGCAATCTCAATGTTTGAGTCGCTCGATCATGAGCTGCAAATCATGCCCCGGCAAACGGGTGCAACTGGAACCATAGCATTGAGGGTGATCTTGTGACGAAGGATTCTCAGACTGAAGAATACGTTTTGCAGGCTGTGGATATATCTCCAAATCCTGGACGCTCAGATCCCATGTACGTTGTTTACTCTAGGAAGGCATCTACAGCGTGAGACACATTGGAGAGGTTGATGATCAAATTTTATGGTCGCAAAAAAATGGGAGGAAGGCATGTGGGTTCTCTAATGTTATGACGTATAGTATTTAACAGTGGGGAACAACCTAGCAATCGAAGACGACAGGCACTTTCCTGCGAGTGCAAATATAAGATGTGTGCTTAGGTTTTCTTTCGTTTGAATTTCTAACTTGGTTGTGTAATGCTAGAAAGACAAGCACTCGCAATATTCAATGCGCACCAAATTTTTTTTTTTACCTTTTTTATATTATACTATATGCTCGAAACATTAAAAAATTTGACGTGTCCCCGCATCGTATTTGGACAAATAATTGAAAGTAGCCCTTATAATTAGCTCTCTCTTGACCCCTGGAGTGATCGCTGTGATGGTGAAGAAAAATAATCTCTCGTTATTTATTAAATTAAATAGTAGTAGTACAGTGCATCATCGATTTCAAATTCAAATAGATTGGGTTTGAATGGGGAATGATAGACTCCGATGGAATTGGACTTTTAGTCTTTTCTCTAATACGACGGTGTTTTTCATTCCCCTTGCTACGCGCCCTTTCCTGATTGCTTAATGCCTATCTATTACCTACGCAGCATTTCCTTTAGTTGCCCTCGTCCTGGCCATCCAGCTACCCTTACTTTACCTTCCTGAACATTCTGTGGTCTTGTCCAAAAGAAAGCAATGGTCTTGTCCCAAAGCAAGCATGTGAGAGAGAGAAAGAGTGTGATACCATAAAAACTACACTAAAATATCCGGCCTAGATTTTAATTGTGCAAATTTCAAGATTAGAAGTAAAGATACTTAAATGTATATTTAATTGGTTTATTAAAAGTATTTAAGTCAATTTAAATTTTAATAAAGCTATAATTTTAATAAGTAATAATTAAAGTTTAGTCAATTTAATCTACATATAATAGTGGCATGATTTATCTATAACACAAGCTTAATTATCTGAATTATTTTTATGTAATAAGCTATTTTAGACATTAGATACAATTTTGTGCTTGTTTTTTCTAATACATATTTTTATTTTAAGACAATATTTTTTATCTTATTATTAGATTAAATTAAATTTTTTATTAAAGTTTTTAGAAGCATTCTTTTATATTGAGTTAAAACTTAAAGGCAATTGAATATTGAAAAAATTTTGTGATAAGGTTGAAAAGTTAACATGTAAGAATTACATGTTTTCTATTTAATTTAGGATTTTTTTTATGTATAAATATTTTATTATTTTTCTAGCATTGGTAGGAAGATTTTGTCTACTATAAATAGAGTCATTTATCTTGTATTTAAGTTTTTTTACATGCTTTCATTTCAACAATAATTATTACATGTGTGAAGTTTGCTCATGCTTTTTGGTTCTTCATTAAATTACTCTAATTAATTTAAAAATCAATCAAATTTCATGGCATCTTCTATATTTTTTTTGTTTATGTTTCTTTATAGGTGTTAAGTGAGAGTTCAATTAGTCATGGTCATAATGCCTTAATATAGTTTTATTGTTATATCAAACTCTATTCTAAATCTAATATTAGCTTTTTTAGAAATTTTCTTACTTACGAGTTTTTGGTTTTTACATCCACAAGTTCACATCAATTTATATTAGAGTAAGGCTTTGAATTAAGTTATATGCCTTTATCATCAAGTTTTTGTGTACTTCAATGTCGTTAAGTTATATATTTTCTCTAAAAAAATTAGTTATGACATCAAATTAAAAAAAAATGAAGAAGAAAGAAATGAGTTTACCTAGGCTTGAATTAAGATTGAATCGTCAACTTCTTTTCATTATCTTTAGATCCTCCTTTTATATTCAAGCCAACTCATAAGTTATCTGATTAATACTTAAAAATGTATTTTTATCAAGGTTTTATATCATCATTTTGCATTTGAAGTATCATTAACTCCACAGTTTTAGTTAGAAGAGTGAGAATAACAATGTACAAACTTCACCACCACAGTTTCAAGCACACTATAATTTCCAAAATTATCAAGGATATGCACCTCCTTCTACTCCACCTCCTATAAGAAATTTTAAGGAAACTTTGTATGCATTCATTGAAAAGCAAGAGACAATCAACACTTAACTTGCTCAAAGCATTACAGATTTTAAAGATACTCTTGCAAAATTCACATTTACTCTCAGTTTTCAAGAGGAAGGTAAGTTTCCATCTCAACCATAGCAAAATCACAAGGGGCAATACAATGTAAATGCAAGTTGTTCTAAAAGTCAACACATAGATCAAGTCAAATCAGTCATCACTCTTCGTAGTGGTAAGGTTATTTAAAAACCAATTCTTGAACCTTGTGAGAAAGATGATGAATCAATTTATAAGGGTAAGGAAGGGGTTGAATTTAAACATTGCAAAGAAAAGACTGATTCCCCATCAACACTTTTATTTTCTCATACCATGACCAATCAAGAAGAAGTCAAGGATGAAAAAGGCACCAAAAATGTTGATGTGGATCTTTCATCAAAAGTGACAATAGATTCAACACCCGACATCATACCAATCGATGATTACTTTCCTGATGAATCTTTACTTTCTCTTAGTTCAATACCTTGGATTGCTAAAAATATCAGTTTTCTTGCTTCAGGATTTTTGTCAGCTCACTAGAATACTGAACACAAGAGAAAAGTTTTTAGTAACATGCAAAAATTTTATTGGGATAACCCTTATTCAATTATTGTCATGATCAAATATTTCAAAGATGCATTCCTAACAATGAGGTAAGTAATTTCATTAAATTTTGTCACTCTAAGGTACGTGAGGATCATTTCTCATTAAAAAAAAAAATTATAGAAACCTTATAGAGTGGATTTTACTGGCCCACAATATTCATATAGTCACATGCATTCCGCAAAAACTGTGAAAATTTTCAAAATATGGGATTTATTTCAAAACACAAAGAGTCTTTAAATAATCTTCTATTGACTCTTAAGTCTCATCATAGTCAAGATAAACATCGTGCAATTCATAACTTATGAATCTATTTTTATAAAGAACATGTTTGGCATAGTCTTGAGAATTTGACAAAAAAAAACAATATTTGCTAGTTTTTAAGAAAACTAGATAGGAAGCCTATCCCCGACCATAGAGGACATTTAAATCGTTCTTGAACGTAAAACTAAGGGAAGATGTGAGCCACAATCATAACTACCTGTACATATACATGCTTTTTCAAAAATAAATAAATAAATAGAGAGAGAGAGAGAGTATGTGTAAGACTTTAGCTAGCCTACACATAGGTGGTATAATTGCCCTTTTTATTTTTCATCTATAAAATCCTCTTTTCCTTTCCTTAATTTCCACTCAACCCATACATTCATCAAATATAGAAGTGTGTAGAAATGACAAGTTCCTCAAGCCATCAAATAAAAAGTATTTATGTTTTTGGTGGATCTAGTCCTGAGAAAGAAAATGACTTTTTAGAATCAGCAAATCATTTTGGTCAGGTGCTAGCTGAGAGAAAGATTCATTTAGTGTATAGGAAAGGCAATCTAGGGTTAATGTGAGGTGTGTCAATAGTTGTATTTTTAGGAGGTAGTCAAGTTTTTGGGGTTGTACCCCAAGCTTTAGCATAAGGGGACATCATTGGAAAAACAATGGGAAAGGAACTTCAGGTCTCCACAATGTTGAATGAATGCAATGTTTAACCATGTTGATGCCTTCATTGCTTTACCAAGTGGTCTAGGCATATTAGAAGAGATCTTTCATATTTCCTCTTACGCCCAATTCAATATTTACCAAGTTGTTGTCTTTTCTTGTTCATGCTGTGGAACAGGAATTTCTAACAACTTCTACGTAGCAAATCATAATCTCTGCTGGTACTGCTGAATAATTGATTGACCAACTACAATCTTTCATTCCTGTGATTGATCCCTTCATGAATCGTGTCAATTGGTCATCTAAGAAAAGCCGTAAAAAGCTTAGATTAGATTTGAGTCTTCATTTGTGAATCTTTGTGTCTTTTTGTTTTATTATTGTGTTTTGTTGTTTCTTATATTTGTTTCAGTGTGTTTTAGGTTTGTCAGTGTTTGTTATTTGAGGTGATATCTTCTATACTCTATCTTTCTACCTTAGAATATTGAGGACAATGTCTCGTTTTGGTTGGGAGGAAAGGGTAGTAGCTAAAAAAAACAAAAAAAAAACTAACAGTGTTTTTTATTTCATAAAACATGTGCAAAATTATTGTTACTATAATGACAGAGTAAAGGAAATCTTTTTATGACTATTGAGATACATCTTAGTAACTATTCTTAATAAGGTTTATCATAATACTTCTAGAAATATTCATATTTACAAACTCTTGCATTACTATCACTTAATTCTACTCATATACTTATTTAACATGTATTCTTAAACCTTATTTTACACACATACACACTTTACCATATAATTATGGGTTGCACATTGGATTATTACATTATTTATGTTTAATTGTTAAAGGTAACAACTAAGGGAATGAGATAGTATATAATTTGAAATAAAAATAAAAAAACAAAAAAAAACAAAAAACTAAATGATGATAATAAAAATATATATAAGTTTGGTTTCGTAGTCTCTCTAACCTAAGCAATTAAACCCGAAGGGGTGTTTTAACACTTAATACCCTAAAGTCAACTGATTTGGGAGCTATTGGCCCAATGCTTGTTACATGGGTTGAGGAGAAAAACTTAAGGGAATTAAACATTGCACTATCTACATATCAGTATCTACGACCCGAGTTATTAAGCTTGTAGGGGTGTCTCAACACCTAATGCCTTAAGACCAACTGGTCTGTGAGTTATTAGCCGAAAGCTCGTTACATGGGTTAAATATGCATGGTGTTTTAAGTTATATGTATAAATATATATTTAAAAAAAAAAGATAGAAAAAAAAAATAAAAATAACAATCATCACCCAATGAAGTTAACCTTAAATATTAGAACAAAAATTTTGTTTTCTTCCTTGAAAAGCCCCATAATTATGTGTTGATATATTGAGCACAAAAGAAAGGTTTATTAATATCTTGTTAATAGGTATTAAGCAGATATATAAATTTAATGAGAGTTTATTTATCTGGATAGATTAATGGAAGTTGAATGATAAATACCTTGCTTTGTGGAATTTACAATTTGTTTTTCTATCTTAACACTTTGATTACTAGGGACTAGTAATAAGTTAGTTGGGGGTGTGATTAGTACTTAAAAGTGTATTTTTATCAAGGTTTTATATTATCATTTTGCATTTGAAGCATCAATAACTCCTTAACTAAAATATGTTTTATAATAATGTATCTAATAATATAAGATACCTTTATTTTATGATAAATGTTCATTTTAAATGTAGGCCTATCATATAAATGAAAGGATTGATTGACGAATTTAAGAACTAAAATTAAAAGGACAAAGAGATGGCCAAACTTATAAAAGACATGTTGGTGCAATCCAAGCCGGAACACTGTTTGGTAATTTGGTCATATTTGGAGCTATTGATCTCAGATTTAGGTCTACTTTATATATGAATGGAAAGGTAAGGCATATGCCTATAACTTTCATATGGAGCCCAAGATCTAAAAAGGTCATTTTCAAGTCTAAATTGTAGTAACACCAAAGAAGTCCGAATCTGTCTTCTAGCCCGAGCACCATTCAGTGGTTGGCCCATCTATGGAGTTCAAGAGTTCAAATGACCTGAATTGTTTATACAAGAAAGCTGGCATAATTTCCTATAGCTTTCATGTTTTCAAGTGGCTCCAATTATGACGTTATCAATGATGTTTTGGGCAGACAAGAGAAGATAGGGATTGTTACCAAATCAAGAGTTGGTCACCCACTCATCAATTAGTCATCAAATCAATAGTTTCTAATTTTGGCCTATAAAAGGAGGCATTTTCCATGCATTTAGGCATCTTGGTTTCTAGATCAAAATCATGCTCTTGCTTTCTCTCTTTGTATTTTTTGTAATGTTTATTCTTTGTTTTCATTAATATCAAATTTATGCCTTTCAATTCCTTTCATTTACTTAGCTAACTTTTATCTTATTTATGTTCTTATTTTGTTTATTTATTTTTCTTTTTTTATTATAACTAGCTAAGTTTATTATGTCAAGGTGAAAAGGCTACACTAATAGATTAAGAATAAGTATAGTGTAAACTTAATATGGACTTTAATGTTTAATACTAACATGTTTTGTATTTGTTATCTTGTTCACTATTTAATACTTTGCTTGTTAAATGACTAATCTTCATTTATGTTGTATAACACTTGGTACAACAAATGCTTGACACTTTTATAGCCCATACTGTATGGTATATGACACGACGAAAAGATTAATGTCTTCTTCCAAGTGCAGGAGTGTCGAAGTAATAAATAACCCGGCAAGACCGGGGTCGAACCACATGGAGGTTATTGTACAAATTATAAATAACAACAATACAACAACAACAATAATAACGATAACAATAACAATAATAACGATAACAATGACAATAATAGTAGTAGTAGTAGTAGTAATAATAATAATAATAATAATAATAATAATAATAATAATAATAAAGAGAAGAAGAAGAAGATGATGAGAACTTGGAGATAGAATATTAATGTAAGGATTAAACAGTGATAATAACAAATGTTAAGGTTAGAGGTTCCACTAATGGTATGTCAAACAAGTATAGTATAAACTCTTATTATTCAATTGAAAACCACACACAAAGGNCTTCTTCCAAGTGCAGGAGTGTCGAAGTAATAAATAACCCGGCAAGACCGGGGTCGAACCACATGGAGGTTATTGTACAAATTATAAATAACAACAATACAACAACAACAATAATAACGATAACAATAACAATAATAACGATAACAATGACAATAATAGTAGTAGTAGTAGTAGTAATAATAATAATAATAATAATAATAATAATAATAATAATAATAAAGAGAAGAAGAAGAAGATGATGAGAACTTGGAGATAGAATATTAATGTAAGGATTAAACAGTGATAATAACAAATGTTAAGGTTAGAGGTTCCACTAATGGTATGTCAAACAAGTATAGTATAAACTCTTATTATTCAATTGAAAACCACACACAAAGGAGGTTCCAATCATGTTACAGATTGTTAACATGATTACATTAGTCATCTTATTCCATTAATGCTAATACTTGTAAATTTCATCAAGCATTCATGATTATAACTTATGTTAACAACAAATCAAGTTCCTTTCATAGTTCAAGTGTCGGTTATACCATACAGTATGGGCTATGAAAGTGCCAAACATTTGTTGTACCAAGTGTTATACAACATAAATCAAGATTAATCATTTAACAAGCAAAGTATTAAAAAGTGAACAAGATAACAAATATAAAACATGTTAGTATCAAACATTAAAGTCCATATTAAATTTATACTATACTTATTTTTACACCATTAATGTAACCTTTTCACCTTGATATAATAAACTTAGCTAGACATAATGAAAGAAAAAAAATAGATAAAAAAAAATAAGAACATGAAAGTTAACTAAGTAAAGGAAAGGAAATGAAAGACATAAACTTGATATTAATGAAAACAAAGCACAAAGAATACAAAGACAGAAAACAAGAGCATGATCTTGATCTGGACACCAAGATACCTAAATGCATGGCAAATGCCTCCTTTTATAGGCCAAAATTGGGAACTATTGATTTGATGACTAATTGATGAGTAGATGGCCAACCCTTGACTTGGTGACAATCCTTATCTTCTCTTGTCTGCCCAAAACGTAATTGATGACGTCAAAATTAGAGCCACTTGAAAACATGAAAGTTCTAGGCAATTGTCTCAACTTTCTTGTGTAAACAATTCAGCTCATTTCGACTTCTAGAACTCCAGATATGGCCAAAATACTGAATAGTGCTCAGGCTAGAGGACAGATTCGGGCTTCTTTGTTGTTGCAACAATTTGGACATGAAAATGGCCTCTTTATATCTTGGGCACCTATGAAAGTTGTAGGCTTATGTCTTGCCTTTCCATCCATATAAAGTAGACCTAAATCTGAGATCTATAGCTCCAGATATGACCCAATTGAAGTTCTTAAAGTCATCAATCAATCCTTTTATTTATGTGATAGACCTGCATTTAAAATAGACATTTACCACAAATTAAAGGTATCTTATATTATTAGATAAATTATTATAAAATGTACTTTAGTTAAGGAGTTATTAATACTTCAAGTGCAAAATGATGATATAAAATCATGATAAAAATGCACTTTTGAGTACTAATCAGTATAATCGATACATGATAAGAAACTTCATTTGTTATTAACATAAGTTATAATAATGAATGCGTGATGAGATTTACAAGTATTAGCATTAATAAAATAAGATGACTAATGTAATCATGTTAACACTTTATAATCTAATTGAAACCTTCTTTGTGTGTAGTTTTCAATTGAATAATAAGAGTTTATACTATACTGGTTGGACATACCATTAGTAGAACCTCTAACTTTGACATTTGTTATTATCATTGTTTAATTCTTACAATAATATTCCATCTCAAAGTTCTCATCGTTTTCTTCTTCTTCTCCTTCTTTATTATTATTATTATTATTATTCTTGTTGTTGTTATTGTTGTTAATTATAATTTGTATAATTAACCTCCTTGTGGTTCAACCCCAGTCTTGCTAGGTTATTTATTACTTCGACACTCCTGCACTTGAGAGAAGACATCAATTTTTTTATCGTGTCATTATCACTAAATTTAGTAGATTTAACATCCTTACCCTAGTTTTTATCTTTTCTTAAAGCCCGTCTAAAGATTAACTAAGGCAATGGAAATCATATAATCTCCTTACCCTATTTTAGATTAGCTTAAATTATATTTTATAGCTTCCCACCATGAATTCCTACTTACTACATGAGGGCTTCATAAGATCATTATAGTAAAATCCCCAAATCTTATTTACAAGACCTTCACAAATGACTTCTAACTAGTCAATGCTCTTATTTTCTTTATTTCCTAGAACCAAGATATTATCTTCCCTTCTATATGGAAACTTGATATGAATACCTGCATAAGGTTGTGTGTTATCATAATTGAAAAAATAATTGGTTTTGTATACCCTACACATGAGATCATCTCTATAAAATAATGAGAAATCTAGTTTTATTAGTCTCAATTGAATCTATTATTGTTTACTAGAGCTCAACTTTATTCTTATAATGCATATTGACTGAAGTTTAAAGGATAACAATAGGAGATTTTATAGTTATTAGACAAGTTCTTCCAATACCCATTATTATGATTATTGGTGGTGTTGTTGTTTCTCTTGTTGCTGCTTTATATTGGCTATGATTTTTAATAATTAAGACATTAGAGTTGCATCAACCATTACACACTAAGGGAAGTTAAGTTATAATACCAAATTGAACAAAGCCTCAAATTGAATTAAAGATAAACTAAATTTAAAGACTGAATTATAAATAAAAAAAGACTTAATTAATCAAAATCAAGGACTTAATTGAACAATGTCAAAATTATTCTAGGTTAATTAGAGGTAGCTTGAGCCTCTAAGAACTAACTACATAGTTATGAATAGTTTATTCATGAAAAAAAAACCCTTATTATTTTTTAAATAACATTAAAAATGAATCAATTTAAAATCCAAATATATTAGGTTTGAATTAGAAAATATATAGACCATGTTGTAATTATCGACTTAGTCCTCTTCCTAATGCATAACAATTGTTTGTTCCTTTTGCCATATGTTTATTCTCGATTGCCTAATACACGTATGTCTTCAACATAGCCTTTTTTTTAGCTTCTCTTATCATAACCATCCACCCACCCTTAACTTTTGACCTTTATGATCATTTAGTGGTCTTATCCAAGAGAAAACAAATGAAAAGGAAAGAGTGTGATCTTGTCTTCCTAAACCATTTTATGTCTTAAGTCATTATGGATCTTGGACCTTTTACACTCTGCAATTGATAGTATAAAAGGCATGTCATATTGTAAACAACAAAAACAAAAATGTTTCATCCAATTAGTTACTTTTTATCTATATAGAAAATTAAATAGCAATAACAACAATTGAAAAATAATAAGAAGTGAAAAAAAGAGAGCTATATACTTGTCTAAATCGACGATGTTGAAATGCCAAAAATGATGCAAATACACTAAAAATATATATTTTTTGGCTACTGATGACAATTTAAAGGAATCTATAAAAAAAAGGAAACTTGATAACATTATTGAGATAACTAAAGAAACCTTATCAGAATAGGATAAAAAAAATATCAAGATGAGAGTTCTTCACGTGTTTTTGAATAGTCACGAGAGAAAGAACGTTCCACCAGGATAAAATACAATCAACCTAAAGAGAATATTATTGGAAAATTAGATGAAGGTATGAGGTTAAGTAAAAGAGTTTCAATCAAGTTTTATATGCTTGTTATTTATCACAGATTAAACCTAAAAAGGTTGGAGATGCCCTACAAGATCAAAGTTGGATCAATGTCATGCATAAGGAACTAACTCAGTTCATAATAAATGATGTACGAGAACTAGTTTTATATTTCAATAGTCACAATATTATTACAACTAAATGAATCTTCAAGAACAAATCAGACTAGTATGGAACAATCATCAGAAACAAAGTAAGACTTGTGGCATAATCATATACTTAAGTCGAAGGGATTGATTTTGATAAAGCATTTGCACTAGTAGCTCATTTGTTTCTTAATAATATGTACAAGTTAAAGAAAGTCATATATGATCTAAAACAAGCACAGAGAGCATGGTATGAACAGTTAAGAAAATATATGTTAGATAACAATTTCAAAAAAGGACAAGTTGATAGAACTCTTTTCATAAGAAAAAAATTGATAAACATCTACTTATTGCTCAAATTTATATTTTGCTTAAATTTATATTGATGACAATGTATTTAGAGCTACTTATGATTCTCTTTCTTATTAGTTTGCTAAAGAAATGATATCAAGATTTGAAATGAGTATGATTAGTAAGTTAAACTTCTTTCTTGGTATACAAATTGAGAAAAAAAATAGAATTTTTATTTCTCAATCTAAGTATGTAAGAGATAAGTATGTTGATTCTACACTTTATAAAAGCATAATATGAAGTCTATTTTACATTACTACTAGTAGAATTGACATTTTTTTTAGTATGAGTATTTGTGCTAGATTCAATCTAATCTTAAAGAAACACATCATATAACTATTAAGAGTATCTTAAAATACCTTAGTGTTATAATTGACTATTGTGTATGGTATCTAAAATACTCAAACTTGAGTCTAGTTGACTATTTAGATGTTGATAAGACAACTAATATTAATCATAAAAAAAAACACTATTAAAGGGTGTTTTTATATTAGTGGTAGCTTGTAGCATGGATTAGTAAGAAATAAAATTCAATCTCATTGTCCCTTATAAAAGCCAATTATATTGCATTAGGCAATTATTGTACACAACTTCTTTAGGTGAAGAAGTTACAAGAGGATTATGGTTTCTCTTAAGATATTATAACTATTTATTGGGATAATTCTCATATAATTAGCATCTAAAAATCCTATACAACATTCATAAACCAAACATATAGATATAAGACATCATTTTATTATAAACTTGGTTGAATCAAAGATTATGTTATTAGAACATTTGAACATCGAACATTAATTGGCTTACTTATTCATAAAATCTCTAAATGGCCTGAGATTTGAAGTTCTTAGTAGAGTCATTAAAATGTTGTTTTTATATGTTTTTCATATAGATAACAAGTTACTAACATTGAATCATGAAAGCAAACCTTATAAGTATACCTAATTTATACGTTTAAATCTCACAAATTTTATTTTGTTGGGACTAAGACTAATCTTATTTGGTATTATCTTCACTTTTAAAATATATTCTTTTAGAAGACCAAATAAGGGTATTATCTTAAATATTATAAGGAATTCAAGTTGTTTAATGAATTGTTCAAATGCAGGTATGCTAATAATTAAGGGGGGTAATGTGCGTTGAATTAATTAAAGCTATTTGAACCTTGTACATAAATTGTTAAGACAATCCTCCTAAAAGATCCTTGAAAAAAAAAGGTCAAGTGTTCATATCATTATAGAAATAAATGAACTCTTCAATATGGATCTATTCTACTCACTAATTTCTTAAAGAAAAAGTCAATTGCTTATTATGAAAATAGATAAACTATTTGACACGACTAAAAGTTTAATCTCTTCTTCCAAGTATAAAGAGTGTCGAAGTAATAAATAACCAGGCAAGATCAGGGTAGAATCATAAGGAAGTTAATTATACAAATTATAAATGACAATTATAAACAATAACAATAATACTAATAGAAATAGTAGTAGTAGTAATAATCATAAAGAAATAGATGGAAAAGAAGAAAAAGAAGATGAGAACTTTGAGATGGAATATCAATGTAAGGATTAAACAATGATAACAACAAATGTCAAGGTTAGAGGTTCCACTAATGGTATGTCAAACAAGTATGGTATAAACTCTTATTATTCAATTGGAAACCACACATAAAAGAGGTTCCAATCAAATTACAGATTGTTAACATGATTACATTAGTTATCTTATTCAATTAATGTTAATACTTGTAAATCTCGTCAAGCATTCATGATTATAACTTATGTTAACAACAAATCAAGTTCCTTTTATAACTCAGGTGTCGATTATAACATATAGTATGGGCTATGAAAGTGCCAAGCATTTGTTGCACCAAATGTTATGCAACATAAATCAAGATTAGTCATTTAACAAGCAAAGTATCAAAGAGTGAACAAGATAACAAATACAAAACATATTAGTACCAAATATTAAAGTCCATATTAAGTTTACACTATACTTATTCTTACTCCATTAGTGTAACCCTTTCACCTTGACATAATAAACTTAGCTAGACATAATGAAAGACAGAAAAATAAATAAACAAAATAAGAACATAAATAAGATAAAAGTTAGCTAAGTAAATGCAAGGAATTGAAAGGCATAAATTTAATATTAATGAAAGCAAAGCATGGACATTACAAAAAATACAAAGAGAGAAAGCAAGAGCATGATCTTGATCTGGAAACCAAGATGCCTAAATGCATGGAAAATGCCTTCTTTTATAGGCCAAAATTAGAAATTATTGATTTGATGACTAATTAATGAGTGGGTGATCAACTCTTGACTTGGTGACAATCCTTATCTTTTCTTGTCTACGCAAAACATCATTGATAACGTCAAAATTGGAGCCACTTGAAACATGAAAGGTGTAGGAAATTGTCTTACCTTTCTTATGTAATAAATTCAGCTCATTTGGACTTGTAGAACTCCAGATATGGGCCAAATACTAAACAGTGCTGGGGTTGGAAGATAAATTCAGACTTTTTTGTTGTTGCTATAATTTGGACTTAAAAATGGTCTTTTTAAATCTTGGGCTCCATATGAAAGTTGTAGGCCTATGTCTTACCTTACCATCCATATAAAGTAAACTTAAATCTGAGATCTACAGCTCCAGATATGACCCAATTACTGAATAGTGTTCTGGTTTGGATTGCACCGACATCTCTTTTCTAAGTTTGACCATCTCTTTGTTCTTCCAATTTCAGTTCTTAAATTCATTAATCAATCTTTTCATTTATGTGATAGGCCTGCATTTAAAATAAATATTTATCATAAATTAAAGGTATCTTATATTATTAGATACATTATTATAAAACATGATTTAGTTAAGAAGTTATTGATACTTCAAGTGCAAAATGATGATATAAAACCTTGATAAAAATACACTTTTAATTATCAATCACTATTCATAATGAAAATGATAGAGTTCATCGAATCTTATATTAGGAGTGACTCTTTTTAATCTAGGCCCTGATATAAAGTTTAACTTCCAAGGTATGCTTACATCTTACTAGTATATCTCAAATAAAACAAAAGAAGTTAAAGAAAGAATTTTTTTTTGAAGCAAAATTGTTGTTTGTCTCACACACATACTTATATCTTGATCTGGCAAAAAAAGATAGGCGTTCATGAATGAAGATTGACCAATAAGGTATGTATCTCTATTTAAATTGTTATTGTGAGTATTTTTAAGCTACAAAATTGGGTTGCTTTATATAGGATTATACATCTATTTAAGTGTATAATTAGATATACTTGTAAGAAAAACATGTGAAAATGAAATGGCTTACCTAAAATAAAAGGTGAAATTATGCTCTAAAGAGTCAATGTTTTTCATAACATTGACTTGTCATCTTAAGAGAGAATATAGGAATGTATCATGATGCTTGACATGAGTAGGAAAACAACTTTCTCAAAAGCTAATTTAATGATTTGTTCATCAAAACACGTAATCATCTCTCTCTCTCTGTTTCTTATTTTAAGGCCATGATCTTCCAACTTTCTAAGTAAATCTCTTCATATGTACTTGATATTTTGTAGTCTTCATATGTACTTGACATTTTATAGTAAATATAAAAGAAAATTTTTAGATAAATTATCTACTCATCCTCTCCATCTTGAATTTAAACTTTATATGAAAATGGTAAGAATATTTTATCTTAATATGAAATTTCTTTAAAAGATTATTAAAAAGAATATGTCATTATAATCATTTATGCATAACTTTTATAGCACAGATTTCTTTCTATATATTACTTCTAAAAATGACTAATAAAGTTTCTTGTTGTAGAGTTGTTATAAAGTAAAAGATGCTAATAAGGAAACAAAATCATTAAGAAATATGTTATTGAATATTAAGTTGTGGCCACAACTTATGTTATCTATCTCCTCACACCAATGTTATTGACTCGTAAAATCATATGATTTTAAGAATCATATGTTTTTACGAGTCCATACATACTTGTCATGTTAAATCAGCTTAAAAACTTGAAAAGTGTTAAAATCATAGTAAATCATTGAAATTGGTTGAAATCGTGTAAAATCATGATTCTAAACTTGATTTCATGAGTTTATAAGGAATATATATACTACACTGTAGTTATAGTAACTGCACTAAAAGTCCAAAAACTTAGTCATCCACAATTCCACATGAACCTAGCGAGCAATGACCAATCCTCTCTTCCTCATAGTCCTTTAGTGTTGACTGTAAAGTGTTCCAAAACAAGTCATTAGTTCATTATTGCAATCTCTTTTTTTTTTTACCTTCAACCTTCTTCTTTTTTCTTCACTAACCAATAGGCAATGACATCTTTTTCATTCTCCAAATCTCCATTCACTTGTACTTCTAAAAGCAAATCAATTAATCTAGTGAGTGATCTGCAACCTTGAAGTTTATTTGTTTATAGGGCTTTTAAATTAGTTTTCTTAATTGATCGCAACTAGGGAAACTAATTAATTTTGGTATGAAAATATTGGTCTTAAACCCCCTTACTGACATTTCCACTTCATGTCTATTTCAGATGATTTCCAGTTGTCATGAAGTGCAAAGAAAATATAAGCTCATTTTTAGCAAGCAGCAGAGAGTGAACTTTGATTATCTATTCTTATAGTGATCAAGTTATTTCTATATTAAAGAGGTTTGTTTTCTTTCTTTAACTTAATAATTGTCAATGTAGGGGATAGGGAGCTTGGGTTTTGTGTAGACAACTAAATTGTTTTCCCATTTGACGACCATTGTCAGCTCCTACTTAGCTGATAAGAAGGTGAAGCCAAACCACTAATTCAAGAATATAAGTTTCAATATGGATTCATGTTTTAATTTCCTTTTACTAGATTATATGCGTTGAAAAGAAGAGTGATATCTTAATACATAAACTATATATATGTATGCCATTTTAAGGTCAAATTATGAGCATTTGCTTTTCCTTTATCTTTTTTTTCTCGATGGTTGGTGGTGCAGGGGAATGGATGGTTTAGCATAATCAAGTTTGTCTTTCTTCATTTGAAAAATCAAACTGATGACCCTTGCTCTCGTAATCTCTACTAGATCAATAGAAACAGAATACTAGAGAAACTTAACAAGTGTGTTTGTCGATAGGTTTTTTAATGTCATTTTTCAACATTGCCATTGGCATAACATAATTCATAATTCTTCAATAAACACCTCTTTTAGTTGCTTACATGAAAATAATTAATGGCACAGTCTAAAGTAAACAAAGAAAATATGGCTAATTGGTTAGTTGAAAATGCCACTAAATTCTTTGAAAAGCCCTATTGCAGAAATATGGTTATGGCATACTCTTGAATGGTGACATGAGTTCTCTAATTCACTAATTATATTTTATTTTTAGGATAGGCTCTTTATATGCAGAGGATTTCCTTTCGGTTAGAGGGCAACCTTTATAAGAGTTATTGTCAGCAAAAAAGCACAAAAGCTTTTCCTAGTAAAGGTCCTTCAAAATGAAGAATTCATTTTTTTTTAATTTTGTAAAATTACAAGCTCAAAAATAAAAGAAGAAGAAGAAGAAGGATAATTTTAGTAACTGCATGAACAAGTTCCAGACATGCTTGACTAATAGTAGATAAAAGTATGTTTGTTTGTTTGTGTTGCTTACATGTGTCATGTTTTGATTACTCGTGAATAACCTAAATATCGAGATTGTATAAATGCTACAAAGAGCATTCAATATGCATATTCCATATCAAACATGATGAACTAATGTCAGCCTTATTACTTTAGTTTCGTGGGTTCTTTATGCATGCTTCCATAACCTAAATATTTGGATTGATTACAAGGATGATTTGAGTTGATTCTTAAATTGTTGAACATATAACATCTAGAAAAATTATTCTGGTAATAGGCTTGATATAAAATGGCAACATGGTATAGATATTTATAAGAATTATAGAAAAGTTTAGTGCATGTATTGTCAAAAAATTATCAATGGAAATATTTTTCATTTCAAACATGATTGAGCTTGCACTCATAAGGATGTTAAGTCATGCTAAACAAAAACTAGAAAATGTTAAGCAGATGATTTTGGGTGTTTTGGTGAAAAATCTAGAAGCAACTAAAAAGAAAAGAAAGACTCGTCAATATATAAAAAAAGATGATGATGATAATAAATGATGATAAAAGAGATTAACTTTAAGGAAAATGGCAAGAGAGCAGATAGTAGGAGTGGAAGTACATAAACAACCCTAAATCAATTACTAAAAAAAGAAATTAGAGAAGAAGCATGTCGACAAATTATAATGTTTTTTTACACTAGTTCAATTCCATTTAATTGTGTTAAAAACCTTGAGTTTCTTAAGCCACTTGAATTAGTTGTAAAGGATGAGCCAAATTTCAAGCCTTTATCTTACCATGATATTAGAGAGAAGTATTTGAAGCTAGCAGTGGATCAAAAAATAAACCTATTTAAGGAGTACAAACTAGAATGGAAAAAAAAAACAAGTTGTTTAATAATGTATAATGGATGAACAAATAAAAAAAGATGTATTTGTAACTTTTTGGTTAATACTCCTAAAGGGATTGCTTCTTTATTATTATTATTATTAGTATTAGTATTAGTATTATCGGTGAATACTTCTAATATGTCCAAGACTGCTGATAAAGTATTTAAGATGTTAAATGTCATTGTGGAAAAGATTAGGGAGAAAAATATTATGCAAGTAATTACAGATAATGCTACAAATTATAAGGCAGGAAGATAATTACTAATTAAAAAAAAAAGGTTATTTTGGACACCATATGCTGCCCATTATATAAACTTGATATTGAATAATTTTGAGAAGAAGTTAGAAGTTCATCAAGTAACTATTGCTAAAGGGAGGAGAATCACCTTATATATTTATTTAAGAACTATTCTTATTTCCATGCTATGAGACTTTACAAAAGAAAAGGGATTTAATTAGGCCTACTGTCACTTGGTTTACTACTATATACTTAACTTTAGGATGTTTGAATGATCATAAAATGCAGTTGTTGATTATATTTACTTCCAAACAGTGGATTTCATATAGGTTTTTAAGAATAGAAGGTGGGAAACAAATTCAAAAATGTGTTTGGATAGTAGGTTTTGGTATGATATCACTATATGTATTAAGGTCGCATATCCTTTTTCTTTAATTAGTTGATTCAGATGACAAACCAGCTATAGGTTTTATGTATAAAGTAATGGATCAAGTAAAAGAGAAGATACAAGTGAATTTTGGTTTTATGAAAAAAAAAATTATCTTGCTAGTTTTTTATTTCACATGTTGTCTTTTATTAATATGAATGTCTTTAAAGAGAATTTTAATTGAGATTTTCCAATATTGTAATGATTTTTTTTTATAGATAGTTATATACTTATATGAAATATTATTGATGTAAAATGGGAAGTTTAACTCTACAGACCTTTTCATACAACATCTTATTATTTGAATTCTTATTATTATTATTATTATCCTATTTTTAAGGTTAATAACAATATTAAAATTGGATTATATCAATGTTTAGAAAAGATGGTGTTTGATGTAATTGAAAGGTGCAAAATTGAATTACAATTTAAATCATTTAATAGTGCAAAAGGGTTGAGGGTTGATTAGCATTGAGGCTACCAAGATAGTAAGGGATAAAAAAAACATCTGCTCAATGGTGGGATTATTATGGGATGAATGTACAAAATTACAAAAGTTTGCAATCTGAGTTCCAAGTTTGACTTATACTTTATTTAGATGTGAGCGTAATTAAGTGATTTTTTATCTTATTATTTTAAATGTTTAAATATGTTATAAGAATCTTATAAATTTGAATTGTTTATTTAGGTTCATATAAAATGAAGAAATCATTGGCACTAGAAAAAAAATGAATGACTTGGTATTTGTAATATGCAATATGAAATTGTATGATAACCAAGTCAAAAAACAAGTTGATGATTTTGATATAGTTTTATATTATCTTTCATTTGATGATGATGGGATAACTGAGGGAGAAAAACATGATGATTTATCAAACTTTGATTTGCTTGGTGTCATTGACAATGCAATACGAAGAAAAAATGATAAAGAAGATGAAAGTGATGAAGAAGAAATTCTTAACGATGCTGAAATGAAGAGTTATAGTAGTGGAGATAATTTGAAGATTCAAATTGATGACAATCTAGAGAATTTAAGGTGTTTTGAGTTAAATAATATTAATAATATTGGTGTTGGTACTAATAGTAGTACTAATGTTCATAATATTGGTGTTGATACTAGTAGTAACATTAATAACCCTTTTGATGGTAATGATATTGATGAATATCTAACGAATAATAAGAAAGATGAAGACAATTAAGCTAGTTTTAGTTTACATAACACACAAGCAGATTGTTTATTTTAAGTTTGTTAATTGTTATTTAATGAAAAATTACTTAAATTATATATGAATTTTTATTTGAACCATGTATTTTAAGATAATTGAATTATGTATGAAATTGTTTTTTCTAAAATTTTACAATCTGAGTTTATTTTGTATTTTTCATACCATGTAAAAAATATATTTTTAACAACCTTACCTCACACTATGATAATCAAGCAACTATGTTTAAGGCATTTTGTAAAATTTACAATGAAAAATCTAAATATATTAGCTTGAAAGATGAATATATAAAGCAATTAGTTTCTGATAAGTAATTACCATTGTGTATGTTAGATTTTGTAATAATTTAATAGATCCTTTCACTAAAGGTCTCTCGAGAGATTTAGTTTAAAACACTTCTTCTATTATGGGATTAAGACCATTTAATTAAACTTATTAATAATAGGAACCCAACTTTTACTAGTACCTTTACTAGTAAGAAGTTTTATGGTAATAACAAATTATTGTAAGAGTTTTGTATAGTAATTTGTGTATGGCATCGAAATTTATAAAATTATTATTTCAAATAAATAGGAGAATAAGTGATTATCACTCTTAATTAAATCTCAGTGTAAGAAAGAAATTTCACCTATATAAACATATTAAGTGGTGTCATCTCAACAAAAGTTTGGAAAACTTTGTAAATATTCATGAATTCAGAAAATAGCAAAAAACTATATTGCTACTTAAATAATGGTGAACTTTTGTTTTGGATTAATTGGATCGTGTGCGTATTGTTCCTAATTCTATTGAATGAAATCTTAATTTTAACTTTTTGGCCATCGTGGTTTTGAAATGTTTATATTAAGAGGATGTTTAAATCTAAAGATACCTTTTTTTTATGTATGAAACATGGTGTCACTACACGACGTCGGGCGACGGCTCCACTTTTTTTTTTTGTTTAACAAAAAGAATAAGTTTTTTTTTCTTGATTAGGGAGAATAAAGATTTTTATTAAAGTCGTCATCTAGTAATTTGAGGGAACTAAAAATTCAAAATTAGACACTGGTCCCAGAGATTCATGTATTGAGTTAGTTATGATTAAAGGAAGGTAGACATCACCCTTAAAACATCCTTTTAGAGAAAGGTTACCCTTACTTGTGTGTTTTTTTTATTTAATTCAAATGTTATTATATTTTGAGCTTATTTGCAAAAACATTTAAGATGGTTAACGTCAGTCCCTAAAAATAAAAGATATGTTAAAAATGACATTATTCCCTAAAATTAGGAGACCTTGTTTAAAATATCGACATTTGTCCCTAAAAAGGAGAGTTACGTCTGATTTACCAAAAGAAATAATAACAGACATAATCTATATTTGATATTTAAATTTTTGACATCGGTCCTTTTCTATAAATAAAAGAGACGTGTCGACAAATAATATTTATTTTATAAAACAAAAATTATTTTGATATCCTTGAAAAATAGGTATATCCATACTTAAGAATCGAGTTTTGAACTCATGAACAATGACATGATAAAATGGGTGTTGGACCCACATCGTTATTTATTTTAAATTTATTTTTGTTTTTTTACATGCAAAACAATTTACAAGTATTTATATATAAAAATATCAAAAATACCATAAAAAATTACCTGAGTGCCACTGTATAGGTAAAAGACTGAAATAGCCTTGGATTTCTCAAAAATTTACAAAAATGCCATTAGCAGCGTGTGTGTCTCATGCGCAATTACTGTTGGAGGCGGCGAAATTTTTCGACGAGCTTCCGGCCAAAAGATGGTTGATTCTGGTAGATCTGAGGGCGAGGATTCTGATTGCAGTGGTATCGTCTTCTATTAATAGCTAATGAAGGAGAATCTTCGATTTGAAGCTCGGTCAACTGATGCTTGTCATGACCTTTTTCTGACCAGATTCGACGGTGAAAACGTGTAAAACAGCTGCTGTTTTGCTTCAGAGGGGACAATGCAACTTTCTGTGGTGTTTTTCTAGCTTAAAACGGCTGGAAATAGGAGATCGAATGAGAGAGAGAATCGCTGGCGAGAGGAGAGAGAGGCTCTGAGATTTGCTACGATGAGAACACGAGCATGGTGCACCTGTGTGTTTAAAGGCTGTGAACCGTTGGATTGCAGATGAATGGATCGTGTGGTTGTGATTGACTTGATCTGCAAGTTGATCGGACGATCTGGATGAGCTGAGCTATGATTCGATGTGTCGCGGTGTACTGAGTGTTTGGTACACCTGATGATGTGGTGCAACAGGATCAAAGGGAAGATTATTTTAAAGGATGAGATGGATTTGAGTTTTAATTTGGTGTGGTAAAGCTTATTGTATCCTAAAAAATCAAAGGCTTAGATTTAAACACTATTAGATCTAACGGTTATGATATTTTTGGTATTTTTCAAATTGTTTTTTTAAATCAATATCTTACTTGCGTGAAGAAAAAGTAGAAAATCAAATGAATAGTATCAAATAGTTGCATATATAGTAATCTCTTTATTCAGATTTCTCTTCTTTTTGTTTTTTTTCCCTTGTAGCTTAGTTTCATTAGCTTTTTATAGCCAATGAGAGGGGACAAGGAATCATAGATTGTGCAAAATTTTCAATATACAGCTGCACCCGCCTACCATCGACAGAAATCCTCCGCATACTATGACAAAATTGTATTATTATTTTTTTATTATATATAATAATAATATTTATTTATAGGAGTAAAATTAAAAACTCAAATCAGTATTATAAAAAGCTTTTCAGCCGCTAAAAATCAATTTTAATTACAAAAAAAAAATCTTTATATGGGTATCAACTTGGTGGACCAAGTTTTTTGACCAAAAATAACAATTTTGATCAAAAATAGCCTGAAACTCTTTTTTGTTTTTATCTCAGTTGACATGGTATAACCCATACTGACCTGGTGGACTTGGTTTTGATCAAAAGATGTGGCTGACTCGAGAAAATATATTTTAAATTTTGTTTTTATTTATATTTTTTTGTTATGAATAATAATATAAAATAATATTTGTGAAAATCTTAATGAATGTAAAATTAGGTTACAACACATGGTATCACATAATATTACAAGTTAAGTCGGGGATTGTTGTTAAAATGTAGCTTATATATTACGTAGTTAAAAGAGAACTTATCCCATATTAAAAAGATAAGAAATTTTGTTGTGCCTTATAATGTAAGGGATATCAAATTAATAAATTTGGATGTTGGAGGAAAATTTTAAAGGGAAAGCTAAAATTATTATATATAATGGCATTTGACATGATGCAACATAAATTATTTTTATTATTATTTTGAAAATTAATTAATCTAATAATTATGCATGACATCTCCTGCCAAGTTGTTCAGATAATTTGAATGAAGAGTTGTCTTTTAAACTCTATAGACATATTAGTCTAAAGAGGTGTGTCTCTAAACTTTACAAACACATTGGTCTAAAATGAAGTTATTTTGTTTGTTTTTTATAAATATAAGTTTAATATTGGTAGAAATTAATTAGAAATAAACTTCTTCTCTCTCTAATTTTCTCTACAAACTTTTTGTATATATTTATCAAAACCAAAACAGAAATTTTTAATAAACTTATACAAGTTATTGTTTATAAGTTTAAGGTTTTGTTGTATCATAAGAATATATTGTTTTAATCTTACAACAAATATAGTTGGGGCAATTAATATCTTAAATATAGTGATCTTCATGTCCCAAAGCCTATTTGTTATACTCATTGACATTGTAAAAGCTTTATACCTTGAATGATTTTGAGGGATGTAGCTCCAATGGACGTCTCGAATCTCTTCTTCATTTTATTTTTAGTTAATGTTTAAATGAAATTGAGTCTAGAAAGGTCAAAGACAAGAATGATAAAGCCAGCGAATTGCAGTTATACAAGTATGATGTGAGGGAGCTCCTGGTCTGCCTTAACTTATAATTCCAATGATAAACACCTCAAGTTAGTGGTATGAAAATGATGATTATGAATCTTTAGGTCATTATGGGAAAAAAATGGTTAGCTTATAGAAAGGAGACAACTATGATAAAAGGGGTTATGTTGGCTTTTTCGTTTTTAGTTATATCTAGAAAGTGGTTTGAAAATTATAATAATTTTTTAGGTGAAAAAGAAGCTTGTTATAAGTATGTATGGGATGTTTGAAAAGATGTAAGTGACAAAGGCTTGAATAAAATTTTTGGTACCTAAAAGCATTATTAAGGGTCATTTCTACTCCATTTCCCCCTTTTCTTTTTACTTTTTCTTCTTGTTTTTTGTTCTTTCTTCTCCCCAGACCCTAGGAGAAATGGAGAGATTTTAGAGCTTGTGAATTGATGGAATCTCAACCTTTAATGTTCAAAAAGAAAATATAACCATTTATTACAGCTAAGAAAGAAAGTTTATCATGTTCCATAGTTGTCTAGATGATTATTTACACCATCTAGAAATTTCAGCGGTTAGGGTGTGATTTTGTTTTAATTTTTTTTCTTGAATCTTGGTAGATATAAAGAAGATCTAAGCAGTTGGGAATGGATAAGAGCATCATAGTCATTGATCTAGGTACCTATTATCTTGATCGATATAAAGTTAAAACTATGAAAGAGTCTAAAAGAAGACAACTTAAGCATGTTGTGTTGAGCTGTGATTGAGATGGGTAATTATGATATTTTTATTTTTTAAAGCTTTTAGAGACAATATAACAATTCTCATGGTTGGATTTTGTTGAAGGGAATCATTAATGCATTTTGGAAAATTTTTAGAGGTATTTTGGTAAAAGAATAATGGTTAAAATTGGGCTGAGAATTTCTTCCATTTCACCCTTAACCATTTTCAATCAAATCATATGATTTCCACACCTTCTTCACAATGATCCTTAGTTTTAGAATTATTTATTATGATTTTTAATCAACCTTCAAACTTAAAATATCTTTCGTTTAAGTCCTTAATTGCACCAATTAGGCTATCCAAAACTTCATTTAAGTCTTTGATCTTTCAATTATTGTATATTGACTTGAATTAGGCATTCAAACTTAATTTTTTTCAATTAAGTCCTTAATTAAGTCAAACCCATTGAAAGTTTAATTAAGCTCTTAAACTTAATTAATTCTTTCAATTTTGGACAAATCAACTTTAAACTTAATTTTCTTTCAATTAATTCTTTAATTAAGTCAATTAAACCTATTAGAACTTTAATTAGGCACTTGAACTTAAATAGTTCTTTCAATTTTGGTTAAATTAACTTTCAAACTTAATTTGGCTTCAATTAAGTCCTTTTTCAGCCTATCTCATCAATAATATTCCAATATGACTTACCTTTTAGCGTTTTGAACTATTTTAGCTTAAACGCTTTTCTATTTGTGTCCTAAAAATATTTTTAGATTTTGAATTTATTAATTTTTGAATATTTTAATATTTTAAAAAATATATTTTTTTACATAAAATAGTATTGGAAAATCTAAAATTGCATTATGACAACCATAGTGTAATTCATGATCAAGATTGTGGGTTTGATGGGTTGACTTAGATCAATTGAGAATTGAATTTCATAATTTATTTTGTTTTGTTTTCTTTACAATTATTGTGGTCTCAAAAAAAAAATTGGCATTGAATAATTCTTGATTTTATGAGCATCTATTTTTATTATTATATAATTAAATAAAAAATATTTTTTTAAAAAATTATTAAACTCAGTAGGGTTTATAACTCAAGTCATAAATTTGATGAGTCGTGGTCGATCTAACATGCCATTGTGTTGACATTTGAAAAATGTTAAATCACATTTTAAATGGGTCTTGTTGAGGTAATTTTTTCATGATTTAATTTGAAACCTAAAAAAAATAAATAGTCAAATTATGATATTTCAATATTAATTCATGAAACCAATTTTAACAACAATATCAAATAATTCCATAAATATTCTAAATGAGTAAAAACAAAAGAATCCAACCAGGAAAATAACACATTCAAGTTATCTAGTTATATATTGTTAAAAAAAAGCGAAAAAACTATAGAAAATGCTCAGTTTTTTTTTGGCGTGATTAAATCTATTGCTCATGTTTAGTCAAAAACAAGTTATTCCTTAGGGGTTACAAACTGTTCAAAAACCAGATATTGTAGAAAATGTGCGATAGTTAACAATTTATTTGAAGAAAAGTTATTTGAAATCAATTCTCTATTATTATTGAATCTAATTATAATATTCAATTTAAATTCAATTCATAAATAAATTGAATTTCCATATTTAAAAAATATATATAATTCAATTTATTTTATTTTTTATATTATCATCATCAACTTCATCTTATTCCTTTAAATGTCTATTAAAAAATAAGAGTGAAATCGACCCTCTCGATATCAGTCCTTTTCTTCTATACTTGTTAACAGCTGAACGAGACATTTTTTGGTATTCTTATTCCTTCCTCCTCACGAAACTTCCTTGCAACTTATTTAATACATACATATATACATGCTAGCATTAAAGTAATTGTGTCACAGCTACGTCGTTACTATTTATTAATTGCTTTTCTCCTTTTCTGGTTTGTCTCGATGAACAAATATATATTGTAGCCACAATACTAAAGTATACTATAGTTACAAGCATGGGATATAATTAAAACCTATAATTATTTAAATCAATTCAGTGCGTTATTCGATTCGGAGAGATCCAAAACGTTCCGTAAAGATGAAGAATCTGATTCTCAAGAAAGCTGAATAATGGAGATGCTACCTACTATCACTGGCAAAATTATATAAAGGTAGACGTGTGTTCAACGACAGTCGGTCCATACCACCACACATTGAAGATGAGTAAAGCACAAAGGAATATATACAGAATAGACAACAATACATTTTCATCACTGGATGCATAAAGAAGAAGAAGAAAGGTCAAGAACCAGCATCTGAAAAGTAGGGTGAGTGTAGCTACGAGATCAAACCCAACCTTGCTTGTATCGCCGGAAAAGGTCTTCAGTTTGGGCATTTTTGAAAGCACTGCAGGCAATGACATAGACCCATATGAGCACCACCACCGCCACGATGAGGATTACATTGATCTTCCTCCATTCTCTCCTCAAGTTCCCCAGCAATCCAGCCTTGCAAGCTTTGCAATTGTAGCATAGCTGGCTCTGGTCATTGTTCCACAAGTAGCAGTCCGGGTCCGCTGCTGGGTTCACTGGGTTTAACCACAGTGTAGGGTTCACATAACTGTAGCCACATACTGTTGGAGGCTTACAGCACCCTGACTGTAACAAGAAGTAATTTCAGAAACAAAAATCATGATATGGTATAAATTAAAAGGGAGACAAAAGGGAAGCATGGCACAGCACCACACCAAACAATTTCAAAGCTGGCAGCCATACGCTGCGTTCTTTTCTCCTCTATCCAATGAAGACAAAACTACGTGGGTTCATTAATGTAAGATTGATTGCTTTAATTTGGTCTGAATTCCATGATCCCTCTTCTTAATAATTGAGTTAGCCACTTGGAACTTATCTATGTGCACAAACCTCCCCTCCTGGGCTCACTGTGGCAGCCATCTTTCAATTATGAGAGCATCAAAAAGCGCCCCCACGCGCCATGACTTGACTCTATCTAATTTCTCCGAACAATAATACATACATTATCGAATGATCAAGCTGATTATGATTGAGATTTGACAAAATTAAAAAACATATCAACGTCCACATCGAACCGTTTGAAATAATAATAATAATAATATATAAACTTAATGATGTAATTGATTTTTAAAAGTATTTTTTATTTAAAAATTTATTAAAATATTTTTTATTCTTAAAGAATTATTTTTAATATCATCATATAAAAAAATATTAATTTAAAATAATAAATAAATAAAATTATAGATAATTTCAATGGAATTGTATACATGTCATGTATTACTATTTTTTTTACAGGGAAAAGTGGATCTGGTACGTAACAGCTTCCAATTCATCCACAAAGTCATGTCCTCTTCCAGCAATCCCCAGGCAAATACATGACCGATCCATGACATGCGGTATAAATTAACGGCTGTTTTTTCTTCTCTCTCTCTCTCTTCTCTCTCTCTCTCTCTCTTTTCTTATATTTTGTGAATTCATATAAAAAAATAACTCTAAAAATATATATTAAATCACCAATAACAATACTACTAATATAATTAAAAATGTTTTAACAACATAAATTCATCAACATAAAAAAAAATCATAAATAATAAACAGAGTTAATCATACGAGTTATTAAAAAATATCAAGATTTTAATTGACTTTAAACCACTAGCATGGTCCGCTTTGATGGTCACTGATAATCTTTCCTGATATTATTATATTTATTTTGTTAAAATCATCTTTTTAATAGCACTAATAATATCATTATTAAAATTTCAGTATGTCTCCAAGATATTTTTTTCTTTCTTCCCTTTTAATTCTCTTTTTATTGAATATTATGTAGAGTAATTTTACAATTTGAGAAAATTTACAACTCACAAATTACAAATCTCATTTATAATTCTCTAAACATGTTATTTTCTAAATATATTTAACACTATTATTTTATCAATTTTTTTTTTACCACGTTAGAATACCAAAGAACTCCCATATTGTATACATGTACTGTATTTGTTTTTTACAGGGAAAAGTGGGATCTGGTTCGAAACAGCTTCCACTTAATCCACACAGTCATGACCTCTCCCAGCAATTTCCAGGCAAATACATGGCCGCTCCATGACATGCGGTATGAATCATAAATTATGCTTTCAAAAGGGCTTTTAAATGACTGTATCTTCAGTAGAAAAACACAAAAAGCATCAATGACTTAAAAAACACTTTTACAAATTCACATTCATACAGATCATTACCGAACACAAGTTAAAAAAATAATAATTTAGTAGGTGAATTAATGGTGTCAGATTCTCCCTAGTTTTAGCGGCAGCCAGACTTGTGACGCCGGATTATGCAGTAGAGAAGTTTTGTTCTTGACAAAAAATTTGACAGTTTTAAGCACTTAAGCGAAGGATAGAAAATTAAATTAATACCCAAGCATAGCACTTATAGCTTACAAGTTTTAACTTTGAATTGCTTCGCACAGAAGAAATCATGCTCTAAACCAATTCATATGTGTATTGGGAAAGACATGAACTTGTATAAAAATGAAAATTATAGAAGAAATTAGAAAGATGGTTGTTGATATATAAGTACCTGGAGAGGAGAGATGTGAGCCATGAAGAACTGGTCAGCAGTGATATAATTTTGAGTCAGCTTGGAACAAACATCAGTCTCAGCAAGACAAGGCCTAATCTTGTCCCAATTATTGGAATAAACGATATGATTCCTCAACCAAGAAGAAAATCCTTCAAGCCTATACTCTCTATAACCCCTCCCAGGCACATCATAGCCACCATCGGCGCGCGTGACCACAAAAGCGAAGACCAGAAGGATTAAGAGAAGTCCTATGAGAATGGCCATGCAACAGAGATAGAATGCTAAAAGTGTTTCCTTATACCAGTAGGCACCAACAAAACCAGCAAGTGAGACCAAGAGGATAAGGAATCCAAGAAGAACTACAGGCCACCGGAAAAGGTGGATGCATTCATTGTCTGGTTTGGAGGCTAGCCAAATGCCAGCGGCTATTATAGGGATTGAGCAGAGAAAGGCTATGAAGTTTAGGATGGCTGTGATGTTGTTGGCTACTCCCATCTTAATTGCAGGGTTTTGGACTCTGTTTGTGATCTATTAGAAGGCAAAGGCAAAGGGAAAGGGAAAGAGTGGTGTTGTGTTTAAGAACTTCAGAATTTAGATAGACTTATATCATTTTGGGTGGTTTTACGCTGGCCGTCTGTTTTATCACGAGCCTACCTATGGCACTGTACAAGTGGGCTTGCGGTAGATTCCTGTGTTGGAAAGTAGTTAACGTGGTTTAAAATATTTTTTTAGAATTATTTTAAAAAATATATTTTAAATATTAATATATTAAAATAATTTTAAAATATAAAAAAATTAATTAAAAAGAAATTACATTATTTTGTGCTCAAGTCTCCTTAATTTTTAAACTAAAAATTGAAAGTACAAAGTTTAATATGACCAAATTATTTATAAAGAGTTTAAATTGATTAAATTCCATTAGTAAAAGGAAAATTAGTGATTTTTAAATATTAATTAAGGCGATCCTATAAAATTTAATATAATAATCTAATTTTAAATAGAATAAAGTTGTAGGAGATAAATTTCAAAATTTTTAATTGAGGAATCAACTCTCAAATAAATTAATTCAATGAAATTTGAAATTCATCTTACTCTTTAAGCATATTTTTCTATATGTTTTTTTTTAATTAATTGTTTTTTTTGTCACCACCACCCCAACTTTTTTCTCTAGTTTTATAAACAAAATAAACATACTATATTATTATAAATTTATATTTTATTTAGTTGAAATAAAATAATTGCTTTGTTTAATTTTTGGATTTATGGTGAGTTTAGGATTTGTTGTATTAATATGAAATTAGTTAAGAATATAATTTTTTAGAGTTGATTTGATATAATTCAACATAAAAATAAGTTAAATTAATTATGAAATAGTATTTTTAATTAATTATATATTATGGTTAATTGATATTAAGTTTTTCAAAATAAAGATTTTATATGTTTTATTGGAATTTGCTATTAATATAATTAAATGGGCTTGATGATTTAAAGGAGCTAAAATGCAATATTTGCATGACAAATTATATGTTCAGTTGAATTATTTAAAAGTTCACAAATCTAGTATTTTTTTTAATTATATTAATTTATTATGAATTTAGATATAATTTAATGCAATCCAGTATGAAATGTCAATCAAATTTTATTTTATGAATTTTGTTTTGTTGCTAGTGAGATTTCTTTAACGTGAAATTCTGAAAATTTAATTGTAATTGATATGAATTTTTTTAATTAGTGTTAGAATAATACAATTTAGTTATAATTATATCTAATTATCAAGAATCTAATGTATGTTAGTGTTTTGCTTTTTTAGAAAATATTTTATAACATATTTATATTATATCATTATAATCATATTATTATTCATACTTTAAACAATAACACCACAAATATGGGGAGAAGTAGTTTGTCATGTGCATAAATAAATAAAAATTATTTGTCATAGACTTAGATGAAATTATAATGATATAATGTTAAAATAACTTGAATGTTACATATTAATAAACATTAACATTATTTTATATGATTGTATATAACAACAACTATAAAACAATAATTGATTCTTTTACTTAAATTGGTTTAAACACAATCAAAATATTTCAATACTAAACCATGATTTTCTCATGTTATTTCACTAAAAAAAATTTCATCCTATATTACTTTATTTTTCTTTTTACTTTAACTAATTACTCAATTTATCAGACAATATTCTTAAGAAGCACCCAAACAAACATTAAATAAATACAATCTTGCTACATGGCAGGCTATGATGGTTGTGTAGAAGGTCCTCTTTTTGGGTAATTGTTGTAAAATTGCTGGCATTAACAAGGGAAGGCAGAAGGGAGAGGGTTCTCGTGTGATTTAAGGCATGCTTAATGAGGTGTCATGTCACTGTCATCTTGTTGCTTTTTGACTTCTACGCTGTCATCAACTATGATGGGCTATTAATTTCTTCCGCTTGTTTTTATTTTATTTTTATTAGGCTATTTCCCGCTCTATCACTTTAGCTTGAATTAAAAAGAAATTGAAATGTAAAAAAGAATAACATCCTTTTCCATTTTTATTATATTTTAGTATAACAGTTAAAAATCTTAACCTGATTCTTTACTTATTTGTGTGTTAGGTTTTAAATTATATCATGTTAAAGTATCCTGATATAATTTTATTTATTAGACAAGTTTAATAAAAAACTAAAATCAATAAAACTTATTTTAATTAATATATCAATTTGTGATTTAAATCATGAATTTCATTAAATTAATTTTTTATGTTATTATATAATAAAAAAATATAAAAATCTATGTATAATTAACTAAAAAATAATAAAATAATAAAATCCAACATTAAATAATTAAATAAAATAAATAAATGAAACCTGAAAAATTGGGCTTGTTTGTTTCTACTTTTAAAAAAGGTTTTTAAAAATATTTGAAATTTTTTATTTTTTATTTACTTTAAATTAATATATTTTCAGTATTTTTAAATTATTTTAATATATTAATATCAAAAATATTCTTTTATAAATAAAAAATATTATTAATATATATTTTAATATAAAAAATTATTTAAAAAATAAAAGACTGGCTTCGGTGACCCAGCGAAGTTTGTCCTTTTACCGTAGAACCTAGGCATGTCAGCCTCAGGTAGCCGCTAGTAATTTTTTCTATTTGTAAAGGATAAACATTTTCTTTTTCTTTTTTAAATAAAAATAAAGACGACCCCCGTAAAAGATACTATTGTTCCCAGCATAACTAGAACCCTCGACCTTTGACGACACAAATTAACTATTTAAGTTATAAAAATAATTACTAAAATATAATATCTGGAATCACTGTTGTTCATGTGAATAAACCATCCAAACACTATTTAGTTATTTTGTTAATACGGTCTGATGCATATGTGATTGGTTGTTAGTGTTAAAAAAACAATGAAATTTATTACATGTTATAATAGAAGACTAGAATGTCTTTCTGAATTTTTTTTATTAAATTACATAGTAATTAAAATAAGTATATGAAAAAAATCAACCATTTAAATTTGAATGAAAAAGGTTTTTTTTTTCTTTTTGGTCAAAATTCATCCATTTTTATTCATGATTTCTTTTGTATTTTAAGTGTTTTTTATTAGTATCATTGTTTTTTCTTAATAAACACTTAAGGAAATTAATAAATGATTTAAAGGAAGAAAAAAATAAATTCTTTTAATCAAAAATCATTCTTTATTCATATATTTATTTTTTATTAGAACTATGATTGTTTAAATGAAAATCATCATAATTTGAAAATTAAGCTTTAATTAAAAAAATATAATGGCTTTAAAACTTTCATGTGACCATAAAGAATACCAACCACAACAAAATTTTAGAATTCTCTAACTAAACACAAAATACCAGAAGTGATAAAAGTGTCAAAAAAAAAGTAAATAAAATACTTTTGGTCTTTTATCTTTTGCTTCGTCAATTTCTTTTTTTATTATTACAAAATCAATAAGGATTTGAATTATAAAATTAGTGCATTGAACCTTTTTCTAAATAAAAGCTGTGATTAGGCTATATAAACACTTTACTAGCATAGTGGGTAAGGGGAGAGAGAACACAGCTAAAGAAAAACAAGAAATATGCAATAGAGGACATAACAAAAAAAAGACAAGAAAAATGCAAGAAAGGCAAGCAAAAGAAAACAAAAACACGAAAAACAGAGGGAGTTTCTTTCTTGCATTATTGTGAGGAAAGAAAAAAGACAAGACTGAGAGGAAGCTTTGCTACTAAACCTTGACAACAACATTTGCTTGGTTTATATTCCAGTTGTTGCAGTGAAATTTTTTTTAATGAAACCTACAAGTACTTGTTTTGATGTTTAAAAAATTGTTTTGTCTTTTGTCTTTACACCTTCGTTTTCTATCTTAGAAATAAATTTGCATGCTTGCCCACTATTCCTCTCATGTCTTAGAGTTCAGATTTTTATTTATGTTAGAGCTGTATTTGTTTTGCTCTCTTGCCGAGAGGAACTCTAAATTTTAAAAATCTTCATTATTCCTTCATTTCTTTGTCCAAGTGCTCTCTATTAGAGCATTTTATAGGAATAATTAGTTTACAGATGTAGTTTTTTTTTTTTCCATAGACAGAAAAAATAAAAAATATGAGGGAGAGCACTTGTTAGTTAAGAGATTTTTGTTGTTCTCTTTTTTTGGGCATATTTGGGTTTGCACGCCATCCTCTGCTTTGTTTTGTAGAAATTAAATAGTAGGCATTTTTCTTGAGCCTTAGTATTTATTACATGTTCTAGCTTTTTGTGTGAAGAAAAAAACATAATAGTGCTTGAAAAAAAAAGAGAGCCGTGAGTCAGGGGTTTTGTTATAAAATTGGGTTAAAAGGGTTGTTTTTTTTTTTTCATGTGATACGACTTTACTCTTTTCTATCAAAAATAATAGGTCATGCTTTGTTTAGATTCCAAGTGATTTGATGGATCGAATTCTATTTGATGAGATTTGGCTTAGAAGGCTTATTTTTTCCTCCTACTTTATTTTAGCTAAAATGTTTAAGTATTATGATTTTTTTGAAATGTATGTGATGACATGTTGTCTTTATTTGTCATTATTATGATGCTTATGTTTTGATCAAATAAAAAATATTTTCTTATGTGTTGCATACGGTCAATATCTTAACATGTTTTGAATTTTTTTAATAAAAAAACAAATATTTGAAGTCTCAAAAATATGTTTTTGCATGGATTTCTTAAACACAACAAAAATTATTTTCTTGCATTTCTAAATTTTACAATATATTTGCAAAACTCCAAAGGGTATTGGTCAATATTCTAAAAAAATAAAAAATCTTATTATGAGGGGAATTCATCTATTATTCACCATTGATGTTTGGATAAAAAATCCTAAAGGGATGAATATTCAAAATATTATCGAGAATAACTTGTTATTATTCACTATTAATATTTGAATAAAGAAACTCTAAGTGGTAAATATTCAAAATAATTTTCTAGAAATAAAAATTCATCACACATCTTTAAAAGAAACTTTTATTATTATTGAGGATATTTTAATTTTTTACTCCATGGTTTACGAGCCGTGAGGATATGAAATACTAAGGCAAAAGTAGGCTTTTAAAGCCCTTTGAATTTCCTTAGATATTTAAATTTTATCCCTCCTTCATATGATTTACGAGTTACAAGCTCTTGAAATACTAAAAGAAAAATGAGCTTTTAAAAGCACATGGAATCTCTTTGGATTTCTATTTTAATAAATTTAGTTTGAATCAAACATAGAAAAATGGATGGGCTTAAAAAACACTAACACCATATCAATTATAAGGCAAACCGAATACCGAGCAACTTACCTTAGATTAAGTGTAGTATGAATGCTAATACCTTCTCTTTATATAATCAGTCCTTTGACTTAGAATTTCTGAAAGACCAATTAAGATTTCTAATAATCATAATACTAGGTGGTGATTTTCTTTTACATAATAAACAAAAAAACCAAAATCAAGCGAGGGTCACCGCTTTGGCACAAGGGTGTGACAATGAAAATGTTATTAATTTTACATCTTAATAATTTTATTTTAATAATTGGACTTCAATGAAAAAAATCCTTGAAATTTGTAGTTTATCCAAGACATTAAAAATGATTTACAATATAAATATCATTAATTGCATTTTCAAAGTTCTTTGACAAAGATTATGTTGATAAATGTATACCTCATATGGACCATTAAAAAGACAAGTAATCAAATTACCGTAGGGCAATGTTTTTTATAACGAAGATGGAGTGTCTGTATAGAAAATTTTTAATAATAATGATGGGTGTACAGCTCCTTAGTTGAGGGCAACGCTGCTTAAAGAACATGACTAGATCAGTTGGTAATGGTAATATTTCAACTTGAAAGATTCTAATTAATGATAATACACACGAGCTTATTAGAAGATAAATAAATAAATTATATGAGAGCAACTTTGTTTCAAGTGATTTGTGATGATAATGATATGAATAATAAGAAAAAAATTGTAAATTTTAGTTGGGGTGATTTTTGATAATAATACATGCAATTAGATTAATGGAGGAAATTTTGTCCATGAATATCCTATAAATAGAATATGATATAAAGGAAATCTCACAAGTTAAGAAATAGTAGGAGCAATAGTTTTTTCATAATAAGAGTCGAGGAGTATCAAATTGATATTTTTAGAGTAAACTTATGGGCTACAATAAACAGAGTAATGTGGAACAAGCTAACTCGATGAATGAACCACTTTTCTATTGATAAAAAAAGGGAAAATTAAAAGAAAAACTTGTGGCCATGCCTTAACAATTAGGAAGACAATCCTTGAGACATGAATATATCAAAAATACATTATGAAGGAGGGAGAGTACTAAAGAGACCTCGAGAAAGATCATAAACTAAAGAAAAAGTAACAATTCATCATTCTTCAAGCAATAAATAATGTAAAGTCTGAAAAAAAAAATAAAAACATTTTAAAAGTAAGATGTCACTCTTCTAGTAATAATAAATGATTAATAATCTCTCATGATAGAAAATGAGGGCATAAAATTTTAAGGGGTAACTTAACTAGTTAAGCTTTGAGTTTGCTTCTTAATGGTCAAAAGTTCGAGTTCTTTTAGAGCTACGGGAGGCTTATATGATCATTAACTTTAGGCCTGTGGAATTAGTCAATATATATACTAGTTGATTTAAACACCCATGTTAATAAAAAAAATAAAAATATAATAAAAGGAACTAGGGGCAAGTTGTGATTTTTCAAAAAATTGTTTATAGGGTTTAACAAGATACCAAATAACAAGCAAAATTAACATCCCTTAAACATGTGCTAGAGGATAAGAAGTCTCTTGAAAAAATAAGTGGGGAAAATCACAAGCAGGGACAAAAATGTCATTCTTTAAGTAGTATAAAACAAGATTCAAAATGCATTATTTTAAAAATCAAGGACTAAGATAGAAAACACAACCAAATTAAAAGGTTTAATTAATTTATTTAGGGATGAAATTGAAAAGAAAATTCAAAATTAAAACCCTGATTAAATGAAATTTGAAAATTCAAAAGATCAAGGACTATAATGGAAAAAGATAGAAATATTCTAGGACTTAAATGAATTCAAGACCTATCCCTTAAACGACTTCGTTTCACGTGGAAAAGAAAAAAACACGTTGGAAACACTGATTTCCAACCTTTCTCAAGCAATCTTTGGCATTGATTTTCATCTTTGAATGATCCCTAACAAAAACAAAATCATGCTGTGATGATTCTCCGACATGCGAGCTACAATATTTGTAACATAAAATCTCATTTTTTTCTGCCACGATTTAATCTCCCAAATCAAGCAAAACCATGAAAGTTAGCCAGGATATGCTGGAATAACTTGGCTTTAATGGAGAGATAGTAGCCCATGGTTTTTTCCTTTCCTATGCCTATAAATCATAAGAGGAAGAGAGGCAAAAGGAGTCAACAGAGAAGAGAAAAGAGGGAGAGGTTTGAGCCCAGAAAAATTATTTTTCATAAAATCTAAAATAAATAAATTTGGTACTGTTAGTTGGAAGGCAAACAACAGCAACGGCAGAAGCAGATAGGAAGTTTCTAATATTTTTCTGCAATTTCAGTACATGCAACAGTGGTTTCTCTGAGCCATAAGAGCATCTTTCATCACCAAAGAAACGAAAATACTCAGTGATACGTATAAGGTATGTTTCCTTAGATTTTATTTCATTCCTTGAGCGATTTTGGTTTGACATCTGCAGTTGCACATAAGGGTACTAAATCTAATTTCTCAGTGGCCTTAGAATGGGAATTGTTGATTAGGTTGTAGATTTTCACAGTAGCTATGTTGCTTCATGAATTCATCACCAAAGAAACCAAAAAATGTCCAGTGATCCTTAGAGAAGTTCTGTTTTGTTCCACTCGTTTTTTTTGTCTACTGCTTTGAATCCTTTCAAGTTATTTCAGCTTATTTAGAGTTTCTGGGTACGCGTTCTTCAGAATACAATATCTGTAAATGTCGCAAGCTGTTTTTTTTAATCTCCAGCCTAAACTTGAATTCTGACCACAGCATGAAGTACTTATTTGTGATAATATTGATCATAAAGCCACCACTGATAATTGTTGTATCACTCTCGTGTAAATGGCAGTTTGATGTGGAGTGCCTATGTTTTGAGAATCCTTGATGATGATACGTAGGGAAGTTATAATAAAAAGAGAGCATGAGTTAATAAAATAATAACGCAAATAGAATTTACTATTCCTGTGCCTCCGTTTCACCGGAGGTCCAGATTATCTTTTATATAAAAAATAATAATTATATATTAAATTAGAGTAAAAAATAATATTAAAAACTAGTCATAACAAATATATAATAACGCTAATTAAAGTTAAGCTAACATTGGATGCTTTGTTAATTTTGTGGTCTAGACTACGTTACTAGAATAATTTGATAAAAAAATAAAAAAATTATAAAACCATTAAAAAAATATTAATTTTTTAAATTTATAATCTAAATCATTATATCTGAAGTATCTAATCTAGAGTAATTATAAAATTTAATTTTTAATAAATTAAATATTAAATATTAAAGGATAAAATTAAAAAAAATTTCAACCATACAAATTTTTTTAACAAATAGTAATTCAAAGAATGAGTATCAAAATTAAAATCACTATTACTATTATTATTATTATTATTAATACTACTATTACTATTATCATTATTGCTGTTATTATTGTTGTTGTTATTACTTGCATTATTATTATTAGTAATAATAGTAGTTGTTGTACTACTACTGCCGCTATTGCTGCTCACCATCTTAATTATTATTATTACAACTATTAAAATTATTATTATTATTGTTGTTGTTATTATTATTATTATCATCATCATTATCATTATCATCACTATTAATAGTAGCAATAGTATTATTGTCACTATTACTGTCACAACTATTATTTTCACTTATTATTATTATTTTATTGTTGTCGTTGTCTTCATCATTATTATTATCGTCAATAATGTTAGTATTTTTATCATTATTTTTATTATTATTATTGTTGTTGTTGTGTAAAAAAAAAAGCCATGAATTTGATTTAAAAGATAGAATTGAAAACTATAAAAACTTTGACAAAAAATCTAAAAAAATAATAAAAAATCAAAAGAAGAGGGACAAAACTAGAATCATTATTATCATTAAAAAAACTATAAACTTGATTTGAATAATAAAATTGAAAGTTATAAAAACTTTGACAAAAAAGCATAAAACAAAAATAAAAAATTAAAAGTTGAATGACCAAATCGAAAAAATTATCTATATAAATTAAAAAGCAAGGGTTAAATTGAAAAAAAAAAACAAAACAAAACTTGAAAAAGGAAAAATGATAAAAAAAACAAAATTAAAAATTAAAAAGAACTAAATCTAAAATACCAATAACAATGAGAATTATAGTGTATTTATCAGGTTCGAAGATAAAAAAAAAAAAACAAAGGTGGAAAAAGGTCACCAGTGACAAACCAACAAGGATGTCGTACACCACTTCAAAAAGAAGGTGAGGCAATGAGAAATAACATAAGACAGTGCAAGCTTTTTTTTTAGCACCTAGAGTTGCCGCACACGCCACTAAAAGTGCATAAATGGCTCCAACACAGCGGCGCATGCACTACATACACCAACAATATTTTTAAATTAAAAATATTATTTTAATGATAAATTACATAACTACCCTTGACCAAACTAATGATTAATAACAAAATAATGCTAAAAGACCATAATACCCTTGTCCTTAATGAATTAAATTTCTTGGATCTAATGATATATATATGTAACTCTACTGTGTATGAAACAACACGAATACTAAAATGCCCCTACTTGTAATCTTTTTAATACATTTAGGGGTATTTTGGTTATTTACTACTTATAAATACATTGAACTGATCAAAATACCCATAAACAAATTCATAATGTTTAATGCTCCATATGAAAAGTAAAAAATGCTTCTAGTTTAAAGGCAAATAAATTTTCACGTGAAAGACAAAAAAGTCATTACACTGTAATGGTGAACAGAAAAAGAAAGGGTTATAGTAAATCACTCATTCCTTTTAGTACATTTTTTTATTTTCTTAGTGGCCACTTCCTTGAATCTAGTCCTTTCCTAGAGTAATTATCCATAAACAAAATAGTTGTTAAAAAAAATAGTTTATCAACTTATATGTAAAGATAATTAATTGTTGGTTTTAAACGCTATATTTAGATAAGATTTTTAATTATAATTTGATTTTACATTATTTTCTTGTAAATTAATAATTCTTCCTACTAATTAGAGAAACCTTGCTTAGATCTTCTAATGAATTGAGATCTTATTTAATTTGTATAGCTTAAACTAACTCAACAAACTATAATAAATTAAATTATATAGATAGGATAACTTATCAATCACATTATTATATGACTCCTAGATCATTTAGATGATAATAATTTATCTAAACAAATTATTTATGTTTTGTTAAACTGTTATCCTAATAATATATGATTATGAGTGACTCATCCAAATCATATAAGTTTAGTTAAGTATGATTTAATTTTATAGCATTAAACATATATAAGTATTAGTAAGCTTGAGTAGTCCAATACATTATCCACAAATAAAACTTTAGTTTTATGCATAAAAATTTATAAGATAATAAATCATATTCTTAGTATATATTTAATATTTTTCATAAATAATAATTATACATAAACATATATTCCTAGTTAGGTCATTCTAATTGGGTGATTATACACATATTTAAAGTAATTATCATAAGCTATTAAAGAGAATTAGATGATCAAAACAGGTAGTTGCTACAAATTTTCATATAAGTCCTTGCAACTTTTTTCTTCAACTTAGATTACAAAATAATTTTTTCTATCTAAATTCTTATATTTTCAAATTACATAATATTTACATAATTGAATAATAAACCTTAAGTTGTATTGGAGGGTAATTAGATAAGAAGAAATGTTACAACGCAAAATAAATAAATAAAGAATATAATCAATAATTCAATATAGGTAAGACATGCAAATCCTATTTAATATTATAATTATTCAACAAAAAAAAACACAATTATATTGACTTTTTAATGTCTAGAATCAACCTACATGCAAGATATTAATATCTATAGGTAAATATATTGGATGCTTCAATTTTGGCTCTTTGCTTTGTAATAAAATTTAAAATATTATTTTTAATATTTAGATATATTAAGTGAAACTCAATTTGATACTTTCCCAAAGCTTTATAAATCATATTTAATTTATTTTTATTAAAAACATATTTTAAATATTTTAATAAGAAACTTAATCATATTAAAATTCTTATTAATATCCTAAATTATAATAGGATCAATTAAATAGAATTAAAAAACTATTTTTTTAAGATTTAACATGAAAAATAATCATATTAAAATCCTTATTACCATCCTAAACTATTTTAGAATCAATTAAGTAATATTTTCTAGCTTAAAAAACTCTCTATATTTTTTTTAAAAAAACTTTTTTCTAAACATAATTTAATTAGATATTTTAATTAAATCTTCTTTAACATTTTAATGTCTTTTCAAAAGAATTTAAAATTAAAAAAACATCTTTCAAAAGTATTCAAAATTCAAAAATGTTTTTCAAAAGCATTTAAAATTCAAAAATTTATTATTAATATATTTATTTATTAACATGCTTATTTCAAAATTATTGTTTATTTTTCTTATCGAGTTAGCATTGACGTACAAGAGGAATAAAAATATATAAAAAAAATAAAGGAATAAAATGATTTTTTAATTGTTTGAGACCAAGTAATTATGAGGAATAAAAAAAATTATTTTGTCTATAATTATTGTACACACAAAAAGGGGAGATTTTGGATGAATATTAACAAAAAGAAGAAAAGAAGGAATTAGTTAGAGAGGAAGAGAGCCGAAAACCGATTTCTTTTTCACACCCTGTTGAGTACACCCGCCCAATCTAAAACAAGAAAAAGCCATGAGCTCCTTTCTTCATCACCTTCCCAGGAGACCTTTTGGACATCCAAAACTCAAGCCGCCGCCATAAAACACCAAGCTCCCCTCTCCTTTTCGCGTTCTCCACTCAACCCACCGTCTATACACCATTTCAAACAACACTGAACGAACAACAACCATTCTAAGAAGCATCTGTCATCCATTGCAAACAAAAAGTGCTTTCTCTCGGAAAACTGAAGAAGAAAAGGAAAGGGACTGTTGGCAATGAGATGTCGGGAACAGAGGGGTACTCATAAACACTGAAGATACATCATGGTCATCAAAGATCATTAAGCCACCGAAGAAGAGAGACCCTGAAACGACAGCAAAAGCCCCAGCTTCTTCCCACCAGCATTTGATCTTGGTAGATGCAACAGGTCACGACAGGTATGTATAAAAGTCTTCTCTTTTCTTCGCGTTCCAAATCTTATCTCTGTATGTGTTTTCTCCGTCTAATGAGCCATTTGTGTTGATGTAATGGTATGTGTGGAAACAATAGAGTAAAACAGCCTTTACGCTGGCGTTTAATGACCACTGGTAACTCTGGTCCTCTTGATCTTGAAACATAGAAAGATCAGTACCTGTAGCAATAAACATACATGCCTACTTTGCGCATGAGCTGTATTAAATCTTAGATTTATTCGGATTTGTATAATATAGAAACAAATAATTTTCCTATTTATTGTCTCCATATTTTTTTATTCTATCCTGTAATTATATATTGCGTCCTTTGAAAAAAAATATTACAGCAAAGTAATATTACAGAAACCCTATTGTTTACATATCAGAGCAGGCTCAATTCCAAAGACGTCTGCAATAAACATGAACCTTGAATCCCTTCTTTTCCTTAAAAAAAAAATCCATATCAAGATGCTATTCTTATTCTATGAAACAAAATCTTCTATATTTCTTAAATGTCACTCATAAGCTATTTGCTTTCTTCTTTATCTGTATTTCTTTTCTTTCAATGCTACAAACATGTCAACTGCAATCGTTCCAACACCAACACAGCATATTATTATACATCAAGATAATTCTACCTTCCCAATCGGAATCATCCTTGATGAGACCAATTATTTATTATGGCCTCAACTCATGGAGATGCGAATAGAGGCTCGCAACAAAGATGAATATCTCACGAGAAAAACAACAAAACCAGAATTTGAAGATCCCAATCTTGCAGCATGGATCACTAAAAATCACACAGTAAAGAGTTGGCTTATTTACGCAATAAATCCAGCATTTAATGCAATAATTTATTCATCTTTCTACAGCTAAAGAAAAAAATATGAGAGGTCGTATCAAAAATATTTTATGATAGATCAGATAAAACTTGTATCTTTGAATTGAACCAAAATTCTTTCTTTACCAAACAAAATGGTCGCCCCTTATCAACCTACTATGATAAACTTGTTGCTATCTTTCAAGAAATTGATCACAAAATAATTAGTACTTAAAAGTGTATTTTATCAAGGTTTTATATCATTATTTTGTACTTGAAATATCAATAACTCCTTAACTATAACATGTTTTATAATAACAAGTTTAATACTATAAGATACCTTTAATTTATAGTAAATGCTCATTTTAAATACAGGTATTTTTACAATTCAAATGATTAATTGTTGTGATGAACTACTATAAGTGAAAAGATAAAGAAAAGGCTAAGCTTAAGAAGGAGATGTTGATTCAATTCAAATTTGAACACTGTTCAATCATTGAATTATATCTAAAGGTATAAATCTTGAATTTTAGATTAATTTCTATTGCTGGAAATATAAGAAATAAGCCTACAACTTTCATTGGGTATAGAATGACCCAAATTTGTCGTTTTCACATTCAAAATATGGCCACAAAAGAGAACGAATTTGTCTTACAATCTAGCCTAAACATTACTTAGAGTTTTACTTACAACTAGAGTTCTAGAAGGCCAAATAACGTGAAATATAATGGGTGGAAGAAAAAAACAATTTCCAACAACTTTCATAAAAAAAGACCAACTCAACTTTAGATGGTAGAAATGACATTTCATCCAAACAAGAGCACAAGGACTATCCACCATGTCCACCAGCAGCACTGCTTAGTATTTCAGATATATCATAAGCTGTAATACTCCAAATGATCTGAAATTTAGTGTGGAAGGAAAAAATAATTTTCAACAACTTTCATGAAAAATACTTTGCTAAATTCTGATTGCATCAATGTCAATTCATCCAACCTAAATGCTTGAGTGTCGCTGTCCACCAAGTCCACTAATCAATAGTTGATCACTACATCAATTATCAATTGCTAAATGAATAGTTCTGAATTTTAGCCTATAAAAGGAAGTATTTTCCATTCATTTAGGCATTTTATTTTTCATATTAAGATCATGTTCTTACTCTTTCTCTTTATATTTTTGTAATGCTTAAGTTTTACTTTCATTAATCTCTCGTTCATGTTTTTCATTTTCTTTACTATATTTAGTTAACTTATATCATGTTTATGTTTTTATATTATTTATTTAAGTTTTTCTTCTTCATAATGTATAGCTAAGTTAATTATGTTAAGGTGAAAAGGTTTCACTAATGGTGTTAGGATAAGTACAATATAAACTTAATATGGACCTTAGTGCTTGTATCTTAAACAACTTGCTATTAACATATCTTATCATTTTTATCTTATTAATTCTTGATACCTTTCTTATTAAATGGTTAATCTAAATTTGTGTTGTATAACACTTGGTACACAAAATACTTGATCCTTTCTAGTCCTTGGTCGACATCATTATTATAAGAGGAACTTGATTTGTTGTCTACATAAGTTAACATCATGAATACTTGATAAAATTTAAAGTATGATGTTATGTAAATAAAATGATTAATATGATCATGTTGGTAATTTATAAAGAGTTTATACTTTACTTATCTCTAATACTATTAGTGTATCATCTAACCTTAACATTTTTTTTTATCACTATGTAGCCTTCACATTAATCTTATATCTCAAAGTCCTCTTTAACTCATCTTCACCACCACCATCATGTTGTTGTTGTTGTTGTTCTTCTTCTTCTTCTTCTTCTTCTTCTTCATCTTATTATTATTATTATTATTATTATTATATAGTTAATTTTCTTATGGTTCAACCCTGGTCTTGCCGAGTTATTTATTGCTTTGTCACTCCTACATTTGGGATAAGACATCAACTCTTTGATCGTCACAAAACAAAATCTCAAGAAGGAACAATTGAAGGGGTAATCTAGTTACATTCTGCAATGGCTAGGCTTAGAGTTCATATTTTTCTAAGTGAACTTGATTCTAAATTCAATCAAGTTTGTGATGAAATCTTGCGCAAAGATGCAAAACTTGATTTAGAGAACACATACGCATATGTTAAGAGAGAATAGCTACAAAGACAAACCATATGAAGCTATCATCCAATCTCCAAGAATTTAGCTGTGCCAACCAACACTCCCTACCAAGATCATCATATGAATTAGCAAACAAATGAAACACTCAATTATCTTGAAAAGTTAACAACCTGGTCTTCGCTCATTGTGGGGAAAAAGGTCATTCATAATAGCGGTGGTATGAGATTATTGGATATCCATAGTGGTGGGATTTCTCAAAGAAACCTCGAAAAAATATCTCTATAAGAGCTATGACAACATCCATAGAAGATCAACAACTGTCTACAGTAAATATTACCCATCCTAATAATGTTGGTAAAGTATCTGTATTCCCTGTAAATTATAAAGATAAAACTTGGATTGTTGATACAAATGTATTTGTACATATGACGAGAGACATTAGATAATTACAATCTATACTCCTTTTTTCTTAATTAGTTATTTCTACAACCAATAGCAATACCTCCCCTGTTACTAGGGAAGGATCTGTTATTTTGTCAAATACACTCACACTAACTATTATCCATGTTATTCCTTTTTTAAAAAAAAAATATGTTATCTATTAGTCAAATTATATTCACTCTTTATTGTAATGTAACGTTTTAGTCCTTTTTTGTGTCTTTCAGGACATTCTACCCTGAGATTCATTAATATTTTGTTCATGTCTTTCATTTCTTTTTCTTTACTTAGTTAACTTTTATCTTATTTATGTTCTTATCTTGTTTTTTTTATTATTATTATGTTTAGTTAAGTTTATTATTTCAATGTGAAAATGTTATACTAATGGTGTAAGAATAAGTATAGTGTAAAACTTAACATGGACTTTAATGTTTGATACTAACATGTTTTATATTTTTATCTTGTTCACTCTTTAATACTTTGCTTGTTAAATGACTAATCTAGATTTATGTTATATACCACTTGGTACAATAAATGTATGATACTTTTATAGCCTATATTGTATGGTATAACCGACACTTGAGCTATGAAATGAACTTGATTTGTTATTAACATAAGTTATAATCATGAATGCCTAACAACATTTACAAGTATTAATATTAATCGAATAAGATAACTAATGTAATTATGTTAATAATTAGTAATCTGATTGGAATCTCCTTTGTGTGTGGTTTCCATTTGAGTAATAAGAGTTTACACTGTACTTGTTTGACATACCATTAATGAATCCTCTAACCTTGACATTTGTTGTTATCATTGTTTAATTTTTATATTGATCATTCATCTCAAAGTTCTTATCAACTTCTTTTTATTATTATTATTATTATTATTATTATTATTATTATTATTATTATTGTTGTTGTTGCTGCTACTGCTATTATTATTATTATTATTATTATTATTATTACTATTATTACTTGTATTATTACTATTACTATTATTATTATTATTATTAGTAGTATTACTATTACTATTACTATTATTATTATTATTAGTATTACTATTATTATTGTTGTTGTTGTTATATTATTGTTGTTTATAATTTATACAATTAACCTCCTTGTGGTTTGATCCTGGTCTTGCCAGGTTATTTATTACTTCGATATTATTGCACTTGGTAGAAGACATCAATCTTTTAGTCGTGTCAAGAATTTATAAGTATCTTGTATGGCATAATTATGATTAGGCAGTACCCATTCATGATGAGCTATGATTAGGGTGAGGAGATTAAGAGATGTGCTGACTTGGGGTGAATTCAAGTTTGAATTAAAACATGATATTACTTCTACAAGCATTATAAAGATAAAAAAAAAAAAGAAGAAGTTCCTAGCGCTAAAATAAGGTATCATGTTAGTGTTAGACTATGAGAGGTGGTTTCAAGAACTCTTTACTTCTGCTATTACTATGGTATTAACTGAGCAGCATCATATTGATATGTTAAGAGATGGATTCTAACATTGACTCAAAAAAGGACTGATTGCTTTACAACCTAAAAATTATAAGGAAGTTAGTTAAGGCAACTGAATCTGTGGATGCTAAATTACAAGAGGAAGATTAAGGTGATTGTGATGGGAAACAAATAAAATTTGAAAAAAAGAAAAGACATGATATTTTCTACAAGTAAACCATTTCTATCTAAGAAAGGAAAGAGGGGATTATCTTTTGGACAATTCAACAAAAAAGGGGGGAAATTTGTTATGAGTGGATTCCCAAGAAAATCAGTGTAATCTGAAGGTAGAGGATTTTTTAAAGAACCTACATGCTTAAAGATTAATTCGGTTGAGGGTTCTTTAAGACAAAGAGTGTCATCATTTCCTTTATAAGGTAAATGCAACTAGAAGCATCCTGAGATTGTTCAGAATCAAAGGGTAGGTGTTATACCTATAAATAAGAGAGGTATAAATGGAAAGACTGTAAATATCTGAGGATAGATTGTTTTTATTATTGAGAGACAAGGCATTTTAAAAGAGAATGCCCTTTGAGGATGATGGGTCAGGGATCTCAGTTTTCAGCATAAAGTCATCAACAATCAACAATTATAAATAGGGACCTACTAAATTTAGGGGTAGTGCTACACGAGGATGACTAGAGGACAACAAAAAAGGACTCACAAGAGGGTCTATCATCTGACATGAGATGATGTTAGAATTATAACTAAGGTGATGGCATATATGATATAATTAAACTCTTACTCAATTTATGTTTTGTTTGATCTGGGTACTACTTATTCTTTTCTAGCATCTAGAATTTTGAATAAATTAAACTTAAATAAAAGTATACTAGAAATAGGAATAGACTTAATTTCTAGCACACCTTTGGATTTAGTTTGTAGACATTAAAGATGTATATAATGAGTATGTAGTGTAAATTATGGGAAATTAGGATAGACTTAATTTCATTAGAGATATTTGATTTAGATATTATACTAAAATGAATTGGTTGAGTACATATAAGACACAAATAGATTATTTTATGAAATTTTTAAGCAATGATGGTAATGAGGTGACAATGAGGGAAGAAAGGAGATTGATGCCAAATATGTGATATCAATTGTTGTGTTATACATGATGTTGGATGGTAGGTATGGCTATTGAATTTTAGAAATATTGGGAAATAATCATACAAATATTATTTAGGGTTTAAGATCACCATCTAGCATTATAAGTCACTAGAAAACCTAATAGTCTATGAAAATCTAGGTAATGAGAACTAGTTTTGTATGGAGAAGATACATTACTTCTAATACACTCTATTTATAGTAAGATGCAATGTTTTTAAACCTAGTTTGATGGTCAACCTGGCATAAGGCCCTGGTCACGAGTTTTGATTGGGTCAACTCTAATTTTTTTATAAAGCAAAACAATGTCATTTTGTTAAAAAAAAATAGTTAACTAGTTGTAACCAGGTTTTTGACTGGGTCAACCCGTCGGGTCAATCTCACGCATTCATCAACAAAAGTCACAAAATAACGAGTGCTAGAAAGTGTGCAAAATTTAAGCATTACAAAAATACAAAGAGAGAAAGCAAGAACATGATCTTGATTTGGAGATCAAGATGCCTAAATTCATGAAAAATGCCTCTTTTTATAGGCCAAAATTGAAAACTATTGATTTGATGACTAATTGATGAGTGGGTGGCCAACTATTGACTTGGTGACAATTTTTATCTTCTCTTGTCTACCCAAAACGTCATTGATAATGTCAGAATTGGAACCACTTGAAAACATGAAAGTTGTAGGAAATTGTCTAAGCTTTCCAAGAAAACAAATGGAGGTCATTTGGACTTTTAGAACTCCAGTTATGGGCCAAATACTAAACAGGGTTCGAGTTGCAAGACAAATTCATTTTTTATTGTTGCTATAATTTAGACTTAAAAATGGCCTTCTTAAATCTTGCGCTCCCATTAAAGTTGTAGGCCTATCTCTTACCTTTTCATCCATATAAAATAAACCTAAATCCGAGATCTAAAACTTCAGATATGACCCAATTACATAACAATGTTCTGATTTAAACTGCACTAGCATCTCTTTTTTAAGTTTGACTATCTCTTTGTCCTTTCAATTTCAGTTCTTAAACTGATCAATCAATCCTTTCATTTATGTGACAGGCCTGTATTTAAATTGAATATTTACCATAAATTAAAGGTATCTTATATTATTAGATATGTTATTATAAAACATGTTTTAGTTAAGGAGTTATTGATACTTCAAGTGCAAAATGATCATATAAAATCTTGATAAAAATACACTTTTAAGTAATAATCATACCCTCCAACTAGATTATTACTAATCCTTAGTAATCAAAGCGTTAAAATAAAAAAATAATTTGTAAATTCCACAAAGTAAGTTATTCATCATTCAATTTCCATTAATCTATCTAGATAAACAAACTCTCATTAAATTTATATATCTGTTCAATACCTCTTAAACAAGGTATTAATAAACCTTTCTTTTATGCTCAATACATAAACAAATAGTTATAGGGTTTTACTTGAAAGAAAACAAAATTTTTGCTCTTATGTTTAAGGTTAACATCCTTAGGTTGAGATTTTTTTTTGTTTTTTAATATATATATATATATATATATATAACTTAAAACACAATGTATCTTTAACCCATGTAATGATCTTCCGGCTAATGACTTCCAGACCAGTTGATCTTAGGACATTAGGTGTTGAGACACCCCTACGAGTTTAGTAACTCAAATTGCAGATATTGATATGTAATAAGCGTTAGACCAATAGCTCCCGAATCAGTTGATTTTAGGGTATTAGGTGTTAAAACACTCATTCGGGCTTAATTGCTTATGTTAGGAAGGTTACGAAACCAAACTTATCTACATTTTTATTATCATCATTGTTTTTTATCCTTTTTTTTAAATAATATATTATCTCTTTTCCTTAGTTGTTACCTTTAACAAAAGAATATAAATAATGCAATAATCCAATGTGCAATCCACAATCATATGTTAAAATATGTGTGTAAAAATTAAGATTTAAGAATACATGTTAAATGAGTATATGAGCAAAATTAAGTGATAACAATGCAAAAGTTTATAAACATGAATATTTCAAGAAGTATTATGATAGACCTTCTTAAGAATGGTTACTAAAATGCGTCTTAAGAGTCACTTTAATAAAAGAGCTTCTTTACTCTATCATCCTAGTAATAACAATTTTGTACATGCTTTATGAAATAGATAACACAGTAAGTTATTTTTTTTGGTCAACTATTACCCTCCCCCCAGCTAAAACAAGACATTATCCTTAATATCCTAAGGTAGAAAGATATAACCTAAAACAATGAACACTAATAAATCTGAAATACACTTAAACAAATATAAAAAATAACAAAACATAATAATAAAATCAAAAGATACAAAGATTCACAAATAAAGGCTCAAATCCAATCTAAGCTTTTTATAACTTTTCTTAGATGACTAATTTATATGGCTCATGGAGGGATCAATTATAGAAATGAAAGATTGTAGTTGGTCAATCAATTGTTCAGTAGTAGGAGCTGAGATTATGATTTGACATGCTGAAGATGTTAGAAATTTCTCTTCCACAACATGATCAAGAAATGACAACAATTTATCATAATAACCATTAACATTTAATAGACCTATAGGTTTATGGTGAATATATAGTTAGGCCCCAGAAGAAAGATGAAAGATATCTTATAATGTGCCCAGACTACATGCTAAAGCAATGAAGGCATTAACATGGTTAAACATTGCATTCATTCGCAGACATTGTGGAGACCTGTAGTTCCTCTCCAATTATTTTTCCAATAATATCCTCTTATACTAAATTTTTAGGGACAACCCCTAAAACTTGACAAACTCCTAAAAATACAGTTATTAATACCCCCCCGTTAATATAAGGTTGCCACTCTTACACACTAAATGAATCTTTCTCTTAACTAGTACTTGACCAAGATGATTTGCTGATTCTAAAAACTCATTTTCTTTCCCAGGACTTGATCTATTGAAAACACAAATGTTTCTTATATGATGACTTGAGGAACCTGCTATTTTTATGCTATTTTTATATCTGGTAAATGTATGGGTTGAGTAGAAATGAAGGGAAGGAAGAGAATATTTTATAGATGAGAACTTGAAAATACAATCATACCACTTATATGTAGGCCAGTTGGAGTCTCACGCATGCTCTCTCTCTTTCTCTATTTATTTATTTTTAAAAAAGTATGTGTTTATACAGGTAGTTGTAATTGTGACTCACATCTTCTCTCGGTTTTATGTCCAAGAACAACTTAAATGCCCTTTATGGGTCGGGGATAGGCTTCCCATCCAGTTTTCTGAAAAACTGGAAAACAAGATCTTTTTTAGTCAAATTCCCAAGATTATGTCAATCATGTTCTTTATAAATATAGGGTTGTAAATCATGAAATGCACAATGCATATCTCTACCAGGATATGTCTTAAAAGTTAATAAAAGATTTTCTAAAGATTCCTTATGTTTTGAAACAAATCCTGATTTTTGACAATTTTTATAATCTTTGTAGAATGCATATGAGTCCTTAAACATGGTGGGCCAATAAAATCTATTTTAAAAGATTTTTACAGTTGTCTGTTTTGATGAGAAACAACTCCCACATGTTTTAGAATGACAAACTTGAATGGCATTATTTACCTCATTGTCGGGAATGAATTTTTGAAATATTTGATCTAGATAATATTTGAATAAAGGTCATCCTAATAAAAGTTTTGCACATCACTCAAAAACTTTCTTTTATCTTGGGTGCTCCAATGAGTTGGGAAATCTCCTAAAATAAGAAAATTGTTATTTTTATCATACCAAGACATTGGACTAAGTGAAAGTAATAATTTGTTAGGAAAGTAATCATTGACTGGTGTGATGTCAGATATCAAATCTGTTATCACTCTTGACAAAAGATCCACATCAACATTTTTTGTGCCATTTTTATTTGTGATTCAATTTTACTTAAAGTAGATTCAAGTTGATCATAAACTAATTTTTTAATATGATATACTTGTAAATCATTACTATCTTCGGGTTGCTTGCAAACGTTAAAAATATTCATCTCCAATGTCATGTTTCCAAATGATAGCTTTATTAGTCCATTCATATAATTAATCAATACATTATAAGTTGCAAGAAACAACGTCCTAAAATAACAGAAAATGAATTACATTCTTCAACAGGTTATATGTCCAAAACAATAAAATTCACAGGATAAATGAATTTATTGACTTGTACTAATACATCTTCAATTATTCTTCTAGACACTTTTACAAATCTATCAGCAAGTAAGAGAGTTATAAAACTGGTTTTAACTCACCTATATTGAGACTTTGAAAAACTAAATATGGAAGTGAATTCTTAGTAGCTCCAAGATCAAGTAAGGTTCTTTCAATTTTATCTTCTTTAATAAAGCAAGAAATTATAAGACAACTAGGTTTTTAATATTTTAAAATATTATTGTTCTGAAGAATAACACTTACTTTTTCACATTCAGTTTTCTCTTCACAATGTAAAGATCTTTAAAAAAAATTAGTATAAGAAGGAACCTGTTTAATAGTATCTAGCAAAGGTATATTAATCCTTACCTGTTGGAAAGTTTCAAAGATTTCAGAGTTGTGATTGATTTTTCTTTGTTTGGTCATGACAGGAGAAAATGAAAATGTTGGTGGGAAATCAATCTTTTCTTTGCAATTTTCATATTCAACCCTTTCCTTACCCTCAAAGATTGACTCATCATCTTCCTCACAAGGTTCAAGAATGAATTTTTTAATAACCTTACCACTGTGATGAGTAGTGACTAATTTGACTTGATCCATATGTTGGCTTCTAGAACTACTTACATTAGCATTGTATTACCTCTTGAGATTTTGTTGTGGTTGTCATAACCTAATTCTGGGTTATTCTCTAAAAATTAATTTTTAAAAAAATAAAAATAAAGGCTGACAATGTGGAGAAATCAGATTAAGGAGGGCCACAAAAATACAAAAAAATCAAACTATAATTTTTTTTAGAAAATTCAAGGCCTAATTGTATCTCATTATGCCTAAAAGTAAATAAAAATACAAATTCAAGGTCAAATTGAATGGTTATTGGATGAATTTGCATAAAAATTAAGTCCAATGACATAATTAAATTTTTAATAAGCCAATTTGATTTAATCATGAGCCAAATTAAATTTTAATTATGTTTAAGAATTAATTTAGGTCAATTAAAGGATTTAATTAAGTTCAAGGACTTCATTATACCTTAAATGGATCAAATTAATTTTATTTTGGACTTAATTGGTGAAAAATAAAGTTTGAAAGCTTAATTTTAGCTTAATTGAGAAGATTAGAATTTTAAAAGACTAAATTTAATTTTTATCAAGTTAATTGGTTAAAATTAGAGGGTTAATTATATTAAATAAAAATTTGTAGAGTCAATTAGGGTTCAATTGAATGCAATTGAAAAGGGAAGGACTGAAATGAACTTTGACAAAAAAGGAATCGACACTGTTTATTATCTTTATTTTTTTCCTCTAAAAAAGTTGATCTAGTTATCAACTTTGCAGTAGCATTTAATGTAACTAAAATCCACTAAATTTGACAAATCTTATACGGAAATGATCTCTATACTTTATCTACAACCCCTTGTGATTAATTTAGGCTAAATAACAACACATCATCTCTAATGACAGCCTAAATAGGCCAACTCAGTCAACTTTTATCTATAGATCTTGCAACTCATGATACCTAATTTGAGCTAATGGTTGAGATCTTTACCAAATCAATCAAGGGTTGAAATGTTTCCTTAATATAGACAAGATTGTCATCTTCTACTGCATATAAATATGGGTGAATTTCATGGCCTAATGGATGAGAAAATTGAGTCCAAAAAATAGCTAAAAAACCGGTTTTTCTGCTGATTTCTTTAAATTTTTTTCTTTCTTTTGCTTTCCACTATGGCCTTCAGCTACCACCACTATCATTGCTAACTTAACAACCATCCTCTTCACCATTTTTCTCCCTCTCCTCTGATTTTTTCTCCCCTTTCCTTTATAGCGGCAGTAGCCTATCAATACCACCATTTTCATTTTCTTCCTGCCTTAGCACCAGCAACAACAATGTCAACACTGTCCTCCACCTCCATAACCCACTTTAACACCATCATTTCCATCAATCTAGCTCCTCGTCAACAGTAGAGTACCACTATGACCTTGTCTCTCCTCTTCTTCCAGCCTTTCTCTCTCCTCTACAACCTTTTCTTTTCTTGGTCGTAACCTCCAACCAACTCCACCGTTGTTTCCACTACCAATTTTAGGTTGTCCTCCCCCACCAACCAGCCATCACCGCCACGCCAAGTGGTATGCTACCCTTCTCCTAGTTCTTCGTTTTCCCCATGAAGTATCATTATTTTGAACAATGGAACATGAATTATAATTCAAGTTCCATGATTCGTGCAATGGACTATACCCTCTTTTTTTTTTTAAATCTAATCTTTTTAAAAAAAATCATTTCAAAAAATTATGATTTCTCACATATTTTTCTACCAATTTTGTATAATATCGGGTTGTGTTTTTACACTATAAAATATAAATCTGATATTAAAATACTTGTTTTTCTTTAAAATTATAAAAAAATTCAAAACAATTTCAATAAAAATCCCAAAAACCTTTTAAATCAAATTTCATTTTTTTTTAATATTTTGTTGCATATGGCCAAATCTTGAAATTTTTCTAAGTATATTTTTCATTAAAAAATATATCTTTTTCATGTTTATGATTATCTATTAGGATTTAGCTAACATGTCAAAAATCTTTTCCAATCTTTTTTTTAGAATCTAGATATACACTTTAATATTTGTGGGGTGTAAAATTACACTATAAAGTACACCTTTAGGTATTAAAGATACAAGATATAAATAAATACAATGCTAAAATTTAGACTTTAGAACGATTATGATTTTACCCAATAAGGTAAAGACTCTTATGAAGATAAATCTGCCTTGAGCCTTAGAAAAGACCAATAGATACTTGACTAAAAAAAACAATCAAACAACAATGCAGCTTATCTTAGGTAGGGTGTACTAGGGGTGATGCGTCTTCCCCCTACATAACCAATCCCTTATTCAGACTCTCACAGACTACAGGTTCTTAGTGATCATAATACTAGATGACGACTTCTAAACATTAATCATAGTTTTATGATTAAATCCAAAACTTTTTCTAACATATAAAACCTCACACTAGAGGCAAGATAAAAGCCTTCTCCGTTGCTAGATGACATCGCGTCAGCTCGCACCCTGCGATAGTGGTTGAGATGAAAACTTACCTTTCTTTTGGAAACTGAGAGTAGATGTCAATTTTACTAGAGTATCTTTAAAATCTGTCATGCTTTGAACAAGTTGAGTATCAATTGTCTCTTACTTTTTAATGAATACATGCAATATTTCCTCAAGATTTCTTCTAATAGGTGGAGCATAAGGAGGTGCATATCCATGAGAATTTTGAAAATTATAGTGTGCTTAAAACGGTGATTGTGAAGTTTGTACATTGTTATTATCACTCTTTCAATTGAAATTTGGATGATTTCTCCAACTAGAGTTACATGTTTACAAGTATGGGTTGTGGTTAGCCCTTTGAAAACTATTTAAAGTATGAGCTTGTTCATGGAGACATTCCTTAAAAGAAGACAAGGTTGGACAATTATTGGTTGAGTGTTCATTTGTTTCACATATTTGACACACAATGTTTTAAATAAATTTTAATTGACCACTTCTTTTCAATTCTAACGTCTCGACTTTTTTAGCTAAAGATGCAAACTTGGCTTGCAGGTCATGATCTTCCCTAATTTTATACATATCTCCACTAAATGTATGAGATTGAGTTTTATATGATGCCTTATAAGTACTTGTAGTGTCCTAATTTTAAGTATTTTCAGCTAACAAGTCTAAGTACTCCATTGCTTCATCAAGGTCTTTATCTTCAAAAGTTTCAGTGCACATTAATTCAAAAATATACTTATCTCTTGGTGTTAACCTTTTATAAAAATATGAAACTACTCTTCATGTTTTAAAACTATGATAAGGGCAAGAATTAAGTATGTCTCGATACCTATTCCAACATTAATAAAATGTTTCTTCTCGTTTTTTAGTGATTTGTCTTTTGAAAGCGTTTATTTTGTGAAATGGAAAAAACTTCTTTAAAAAATATTGTTACATTTCATCCCAAGCACGAATAGATCCAGGTTTCAAATTTTGTAGCCATGTTTTAGCTTTATCTTTTAATGAAAAAGAAAAAAGCTTTAATATGATAATGTTCATACTATAATTTAAGTCATCATACGTGTTACAGACCTCTTCAAATTCCCTTAAATGCAAGTATGAATTTTTTAAGTCTAAGCCATGAAAAAAAGGTAAAAGTTGAATAATGTTTGATTTAAAATTAAAATGAGATGCATTTGGTGGAAAAACTATGCATGATGGTGCACTTGTTCTTGTGGGATTCATGTGGTCTCTAATTGTTCTACCATGATTATTTTCATTATTCTCATTATGAAGTGATTGATTATCTTCTTCGACTATATTTTCTGAAAATGATGAGGATACCCTACAAAGTCTACCACTTAATGTACGTGACCACACTCTTATGCACGTGTAGGAATAGAATAAAAGAAAGAAGAAAATAAAAGAAGAAGAAACAAGAGAAAAGAAACAAAGTTCTATACAAGAAAAGTGAAAAAATAAAATAAAATAAATATTATAATTCGTACAAGAACTTACTTCTCTAGCAACAACGCTAAAAACTTGACACAATTAAAAGATTGATATCTTATCCCAAGTGTAGGAGTGTCAAAGTAATAAACAACTTGGCAAGACCGAGGTCGAAACACAAAGAAGTTAATTGTATAAATTATAAACAATAATAATATAATTATAACAACAATAATAGTAGTAGTAGTAGTAATAGTAATAGTAATAGTAATAGTAATAATAGTAGTAATAATAATATAAAAAAAAGTTGATGAAAACTTTGAGATGAAAGATCAATGTAAAGATTAAAAAAAGATAACAACAAATATCAAGGTTAGAAGATCCACTAATGGTATATTAGACAAGTATAGTATAAGCTTTTATTACTTAAATAGAAACTAGACACAAAAAAGGTTCCAATCAGATTATCAATTGTTTACATGATTACATTTGTTATCTTACTCGATTAATGCTAATACTTGTAAATGTTGTCAGGCATTCATGATTATAACTTATGTTAACAACAAATCAAGTTCATTTCATAGCTTAAGTATCGGTTATACCATACAGTATAGGCTATGAAAGTGTCAAGCATTTGTTATAGCAAGTATTATATAATATAAATCTAGATTAGTCATTTAACAAGCAAAGTATTAAAGAGTGAACAAGATAATAAATATAAAACATGTTAGTATCAAATATTAAAATCCATCTTAAGTTTTACACTATACTTATTCTTATACCATTAGTATACCCTTTTCACCTTGATATAATAAACTTAATTAAACATAATAAAAGAAAAAAAAAGATAAAAACATAAAAAAAATAAAAGTTAAATAAGTAAAGAAAAGGAAATGAAAGGCATGAACAAGATATTAATGAAAGCAAAACTTAAGTATTGAAAAAATATAAAGAGAGAAAACAAGAACATGATCTTAATCTTGAGACTAAGATGATTAAATATATAGCAAATGCCTCCTTTTATAAGCCAAAATTAAAAACTATTGATATGATGATTAATTGATGAGTAAGTGACCAACTCTTGACTTGGTGACAATCCTTGTCTTCTCTTGTCTAGCCAAAACATCATTGATAATATCAAAATTGAAACCATTTGAAAAAAATAAAAGTTGTAGAAAATTGTCTTAGCTTTCTAGAAAAAAAAAAACTAGAGGTTATTTGGACTTTTAAAACTCCAATTATGGGTCAAATACTGAACAGTGTTTGGGTTGCAGGATAGATTCAGACTTCTTCGTTGTTGGTACAATTTGGACTTAAAATGGTCTTTTTAGATCTTGGGCTCTCATTAAAGTTGTAGACTTATCTCTTACCTTATCATCCATATAAAGTAAACCTAAATTCGAGATCTACAACTCCAGATATGACCCAATTACAGAATAGTGTTCGGTTTGGACTACACTAACATCTCTTTTCTAAGTTTGGTAATCTCTTTGTCCTTTCAATTTCAGTTCTTAAACTCATCAATCAAACCTTTTATTTATATGATATACTTACATTTAAAATAAACATTTACCATAAATTAAAGGTATTTTATATTATTAGATATGTTATTATAAAATATGTTTTAGTTAAGGAGTTATTGATACTTTAAGTACAAAATAATAATATAAAACCTTGATAAAAATATATTTTTAAGTACTAATCAATTCCCTAATACCAAAATCAAAGTAAGAGGTTGCTTCATATTGCCTAGCCAATATCCAACAATCTTAACATTTGCCTCCCCTAAGGACACACACCTTATATCTCACATACACTTCACCCAATGCAATAAGTTAAGGTCATCGTCCTTGGATGTCACATTAGCTAACCTAGACATTCCTGTTATAATAGCCTCCACAACTTGTTTCGCGTTAAAAGGATATATAAGGGTCACTTGGACCCCTAACTGCATCATGAATGGGGGTCATCATCCTACCCCTCATCCACCCATTATTACAGGTGGTGTTTCATACCAAATAGCTGTAAGGTTTCCTTGAGATTTGGTTGTCTACCCTCGCTTATATTGTATTTGAACCATAATCATATAAGAGGAAATATCAACCAAAGGTTCCCCTAATTACTCCTTCTTCATATTCATGCTCCAACTTCTCCTTCTAATAGAAGATAAGTCAGTCCTAGTTTCATGTCTAGTATAAACCATCCTGTAATAATTTCAATCTTATTTTCATTAGTATCATGAACTCTATAGAATCGAGCTTATATTATAATACTATATAAACTCTATAAAACCAAGCTTATATTATAATACTATCTTAAGGTGCTAAAATAACCTTTAAGAGACCAAATTTAAGCTATTATAATAGCCTTTATTAGGCCATATATGTATGCATTTCTTCATCTTTTTTAAAAAACCAAACACAAAATCAACTAAAATTAGGCAGTAACTATAACAGTCCAACCATTTCTTAAATTGATCCAGTTATTTCTAGAAAATCTTGTCTTCTTTCTTTCTCTATTTAAAACCTTCACATTCTTGATTTTCCCTTTTAAAAACGATTCATACTTATTCAAGTTACATACTTAAAATACCAAATAATGAATTCTTAAATGATACACACTTAAATACACCAACCTTCCTTTCCCCAACAAAACTCATAGTAGTTGGAACCCTTATCTTCCTCTCTAAAAGTTTCTTTCCAATCTTCCACAATATTACCTTTAATTATAAAATTTTATTATTTCATATGGAAACATGATTTTTTCTTATATTAGTCAAAACCCTAGAATTCAAGAAACTCATCTTCTTGTCTTGTTTTCATGCCTCAACTTATTTTTATCGTGTTCTTGATGTTTATACCCCTATAATCATGCATAAATCCAAGCAAAGATTAAACAAAAAAAATTTCCTAACTAGCCGAACCTAATTAAGGTTCTTATCCTATATTTCTCTTCAATTTGCTTTTTATTTTTCTAATTACTTTTTATTACAATATTATTTCATAAAATCTATACTAAATCAACATTTGATTTCAATTTACATGAACCCTTATTTTTTACAAAATAAATTGGGGTTTTTCCTTATCTCTTTAAAATTAAAAAAAAAAAGGAGAGAGAATAAGGATGTTAGGACACCTTACCAATTAATCTTGAATAAAAAGGATCACTTTATTGATTGATTTCATAAAATGACTTCCCTTATTCTCCAATTCTTCCTACTTTTCTTTAATTTCCTTGAACTCCATAATACTTTCTAGAATTCTTGTTTGCGTAATGTTTCTCTCAATTTCCTATTCTGATGCGTTTTCTTCTAGAATTTAAAAATCATAAAGAGTTCTCCCTTCCCCTTATCCATTTTATTTAAGTGACGGGTCCTCTCTTTCTAGGAAAGGCCACAACTTTTTTTATCTCTTATTTTTCTTAAATTTATTTTACTCCCTATTTTAATTTTCATCTATCAAATTCATCCTCAATCATATTTTCTTTAGCAATTTTGGTCTACCTTTCTTTTTATTTTAAACCCTCAAAAGAAAACATTATATATGCCATATTATTATTTTTATAATAAAAGCCTGGGGTTTCAAGGATCAAGACCCCAAAAGCCCCCATCTTTATATATAAATAACCCTCACAATTCACATCTAAGGGTACAAAGAAGAGAGAGGAAAGGGAAACAAAGAAAAAAAATAAAGTAAGGAGGGGAGAACAAAAGGAATATAAGGAGACAAAGAGAGAGAAAAAAGAAACAAATAAAGAATAATAGTTCTGGCATAACCATGGTAGTTGACCCATTATTTAGCCATGGTAAATCTCTTAATAATTCTTATTAGGATTATAAACCACAATGATATACTTAAAAGGCATCAACAGTGGCTCAACTTTATAATAACGACTCTATAAAGTGTCAATGATCTTAATTTAGAAAACAATTATAAAAGTAAAGCCTACAATAACAACATGTAGTTTAGATTGATCTTTTAGGTTATGTGTTGAGTTTGAGCCATTAGGAAAGAATAATAACATCTCTAGAGAGTGCTAAAACTATCATTAATGCTAATATCATGTCAAAAATATGGTGGCAACTTATTCTATGAAAGAAATCATGAAGAAACAAGAGCAACAACTACAATAGTACCATGTGAGTTTATGACCTTTTGGTATTAAATGCCCTTAATTCGATCCTTTTTGTTATTGTTACATGCTAGTGTAATCTAAGTTAATAAATTATGAGTATATGGAATACAAACCATGAGATTTTCTAGGAATAAACTTACCAAAATGAACTTTGTTTGAAGAGTAATTCATAATGATTGTTTTGTTGGTTTTTAGTTCATGTGTTATATTAATATAGATTAAACAAATCTTGAATGTAAGTGTTGTAAACTAAAATTTCTGAAAATGAATGTTGTTTATCTTTTATTTGTGAAGAAAACTAATAAAGACAATTAGGGTTTTATTACTAGGTTTAAATCAAGCTTGGCCATTTGAAGTAAAGAAAAAAAAATTCTTTCTATGATCTTAATGTTATAAAATATTAACAAATAGGGTGCATTAGAGTCTATGCTAATTCATATAACTCTTTTAGAACTCATATATGACTTTTTAAATTATGAAAGTTGACACCTTTTATGCATGTAGCGTTGATGTCTTAATTCATAAGAAAATATGATAAGAAAAGTTTATGTTCTTTCTTTGAACTAGAATTAAATATAAAATATGGTGTGTAAGGATGCTCTTGAATCCTAAGACTTTCAATCTTTTAGGGTTCTAATGCATTGTTGTGGTTATAAAGCATGTGCATCTTTTAATTTAGAGAATATAATAATTTAGAGTTTTTCTAATCTAGGGTTTTTATTTATTGAATGTCATATTTAACTTACAATTATATGTTTGGGGATTTAAAGTTCACTTCTTTAGAGTGTCTTTGTGATTTAATTTTGATGGTTCATGCTCTTTTTGCTTAATTCATTAGGCTAAATATCCTTGATTGTAATGAATGTGAAGTTTAAAATCTTTTCTTTTAAGATTTAGTTTGTTTATGTAGGGTTTGTGATTAGGGAATAATTAGCTTAACTAAGTTTTTGTGCTTTAGATTCATCTTAAACATCATTATTGAAATTAAATTTTTTTTAAGAAAGAAATCAAAGTTCTCTAAAAATCAATGAAATATTTTATTTTTAGGGATTAATGTCAAAACATTTTGTCCAAGTTATAAATCGTTGAAGTCTCTTAGTTTTAAAGATTAACATAAAAAAAATTTGTGCAAGTGAAAAATCAATGGAATCTTCTATTTTGTGAGGCTAATGTAAAATTTTTTGTTTAAATTGAAAATCAAGGAAATCTTTTATTTTTAAAGATTAATGTCACGATTTTTGTTTAAATAAACTCAAATGATTAACAACATGAATAAAATGAATTTAGAGAAACATATAAAAAAAGGTGATCTTAGTTTGAAAGGATACAAATTTAATACTTTAATATCATATCTGAGACTAATATCTATTTTAAAAATTTTAGTTTATTTTAATTACTATGTAGCAACTGTATTATTTTTATTTTTCTCTTTAATTTTAGATAATCTCTCATCTTCATTTTAAGACATCCGTGTTTTATATAATAATAATTCTAGATAATTGAACAATATTAAATATCTTTTAATATTTTCATTATTTACTAAAAAGATTATTGCATCGTACCCCAACAATCTAATATAATATGGAGGGCAACAATTAGTCACATTAAAATAGATTTCTTCTGTATTCTAGGGCTTGGTCTAGCGGTGGAAGGGGCTTGTCTCCTTCCACTGCACCTGGGTTCGAGTCCTGGCGTGCACGCCTGTCACCCCCGCGGTGCCTTACATGCCTACTGGGTTTGCAGAGTATTCAGTGGGCCGTGGGGATTAGTCGTAGTGCGCGTAAGCTGGCCCGGACACCCCATGTAAATAAAAAAAAATAGATTTCTTCTATATTTTAAGGTTAATATTAAAAGAAAAAAAATCAACGTTTAAAATAATCTAATTATCTTTTTATAGATTTAGTTTTTTTAGAATGGCAAGCACCCCTCCAATTATTATTTTTTTAGTTATTAGACACTATTAAACAATTAACATGAAGAATGCAATACACATAATCATAAAAGTGGGTAATGAGCAAAGATGTTTATGAAATAGAGCCGGAGGATGTTATTTTGATGTTCGAGGAGAAGAATGAGGCTTCGAGTTCTTTATTCGCTTTTTGAAATGATTTAATTTAGTTAATATATGTCTGGCAAAAAGACAATGTTCATATATATATTTCTAGATAACTGATGAGATTATTACACGTTCGAAAGAAGACAAAATTATATCCTCCACAGGACACAAATCATGAAAATGTTGAAGGATTAGAATCTCACTGTATTAGACACATCACTTATGACGACAGCTTGCATATATAGGACACAAAAGTCGCTCAGATGTCGCTGTAGCTTAAAAGTGATCTTAATTATTACAATATCGTGTAAATTTCAGGTTGACAAGTCAAAACGCTATGTATAATATTGTAGCTGAGGGATTTAATCATTTTCTTAAACTTTGATATGATATCAGTAACTTAACTTGAGTTTTCGTCATTCTCTTTTTTTAATTTAAAATCACTTGTTATTTTTAAATTTTAATTTAAAACCACTCGCTGTAGGAAAATGAAAAGCAGTGGCCGCCCTCGTATGGTTTACGTGTTCGAATTTATTTTTTTGTTAAAATTTGAAAAAGAATAAATTAATTATTTTATTTTTTTAAAAAAATTATTTTAATAATAAATTTTAAAACATAAAAAAATATTATTTTAATTATTTATATATTTGTTTTAAGAAAAACACGTTATATTCTCGTACAAGACTCAAGTCCGGGCTCCCGGTCCCCACCCTCGTAATGGTGGCAACAAACAAAAGGTGGAATTGAATGCCATGATTGGACGGAGGACACCATTTATGCGCCAGGACTGTTGTTATATTTATATCTCCATAAGCTTGTGGACAATAAGCTTTTTATCCGCTTCCTTCCTTGTCTCTTAATTCGTGTTTTAGAATATTACGGTTGTTTTCTAAAATAATTTTTATTTAAAAATATATTAAAATAATATTTTTTATTTTTTTAAAATTATTTTTAGTATAAATATATTAAAATGAAAATATTAAAAAATATTAATTTAAAATGAAAAAAATAAAAAAAAATTATTTTTTTTAAATATAAAAATAGAGGGGGCTAAAACTTAAAAGATCATGTGCTCGGAGAAGTGCCTCTTTTTTTATTCACACATTTTACAATGCGCGGACGAGGATCCACTTTTCTTGTGATTATATAGACTGTGAGTTGGTGCTATCTACATATGCCCTTTCTTTTTAATATTAATTAATTAAGATTACATAAATCCATCAGTTCTAGGCGTTTTTTGATTAAAACACTTTTTATCTTGCTAATGCAAACCATTTTTTGCCATTTTTTTACAACAATAATTATTTTTAAATAACAACTTATCATAACCACAAAAGCGGTTTTAATAAAGAAAAAATCTATAATTTGATATTTTTTTATATAAATATATTAAAAATAAAGGGAATAATACATGATATATATCTTCCCCCTCAATGAATGGTTAAAAACACCATAACAAAACTCTTCCTTGTTAAATATAACTCATCATTACCAAAAATAGATTATTTCAACAACTTCCTTTCTCCACCTCATTTTCTAGTAACTATTTTTTTTTCTTTTGAAATTCAAGAACTGAAATAAAAACAAAATAAAATTTTGAATCAAAACATAAATTTTCAAGAAACAATGTCCAAAAAAAAAACTAAAACTTTGGGGATAGAAAAAATAAAAAAGCATCCTATGGACTATGGAGTAAAAGAGGATTCAAATTCAATCCTTAAAGTTTTGATTATTTTAAATCAATTAAATTGAATTTTTTTTCTCAAATCAAGCATTACCTAATTGTAAGAACTTTTTCCTAACATTGCAAGAACCCGTATCAAGCAACCCAAAATAAACATCTAAATCAAATTTCAAATCAATTCAATGTAGAAGAATTCAATTAAAAGAAATAGTGACTAAACAAAATTAAAGGAAAAAAAAACATTGTAAATCCTTATATAATGCATTTTCATTGTTTTTATTAATATTACTTTCATTTTGTATTGTTTTGTGAGTTCATGATTTTTCATGATTTATTTAATGTTAATTTTATGAAATCATACTATAATTTTTGTTAAAAATAGTAATTAAAAAAATAAAAATCAATTTTTTCAATAAAAACACTTGCAACCCCCTTTGCTATTTTGGAGAGAGTTAGGCCCAGATATTAATGAGAGGAGAAAGAAAAGAAAAGAAAAGAAAATAATAACATAGAATGCCTTAGGAGCTTGGTGGAAATTTCACGCACTGCTATAATTAGTTTTTCTTACACCAATAAAGTTTACCCCCCTCATTTAATTTAGCCCTTATTTTTTAATAGAAAAAAAAACTAAATATTTTTTTTTATTTCTAACTTGTTCCTTAAATTTTCAATTATTTTAAATTAATAAAATTGAATTTATTTTTCTAAATTGAGCACAAACCTAGCTATTTACAAATTAAAGATTATATGTACTCTAGCCTTTAAGCAAGACAGTTTGGGCACAAGAACTTGTTTATAACAAAAATAAACATTTATGTGTTGATCAAATATGAATAGTTATTTTTCATACCTTATTAATCTGAAGAATAGATTCAACCAAGTTTAAAAAATTTTAGTCGATGAAGAAAACTAAGAAGTAATTAGCTAGATAGCTAAAAGTTATTTTTGACCAAAGAAAAGTGATCAATCATAGGTGATCAACCATGTGTACAAAAGCTAGAAGTTTTAGTCCCACTAAAAAAAAAAGTCATTGATTAGATTAAACGATTCAAAAGTCAAATATTAGTTTGGATTCACATGATTATAAAAAAGATAGTGTTTAATTTATATTAGGATTTATCATGTAATTTTTTTATTTCATATAGACAATCTATATAAGATTAGAATTGAATGGTTAGATGAATTCCAAAAACTATATCATTATAAATACGACATCTGATTATTATGGAAGATCATCAATCTTATATATTCAAATTCTTATAATGTATTTAGTTTATTCTGTTGAGATTTTTATTATTTTTATTTATTTATTTTATCTACAACTTTATTTTATGCACTTTAGATTCTCATTATCTTTTTCTTTCTTAAAATTTTTATCTTTTATGAATAGTGATTCTTTTAAAATAAATAATCCTATCAAAAGATCCAAGGTCTAATTAAACAGCCCTTTTTTTTTGTTTTATAAAGTTAAGTATTGGATAGTCACAATTTTAATCCTAAATCAAATTAATTGGAAACATATAGATTTAAAATTATTCTAAAATCTATAAAAACATGCCTATAAAGAAAAATATAAATAAACTCATCATTTTTTTACTAGATGAATATTTATTATAAGCATCGAAAATAAGCCATCTTTTTAGCAATAAAAAGCTTGATAATCCACTCTCTCCTTAGACTCACATGGATCAATCAGTTTTGAACATGCTCAAAAATGGATCTTCATCATTTAACTTATCATTAAAATATAAAACTGCATCTTGATATATCTCTAGTATTAACACAACTATAGATCATATAGCATTATATGGTGGTCATAACAAGCTTTAAAAAATTCTTTCTAGTCAAAAAAGACTGCTCTTAAATTGACATCTTATTATCAACTCATAAATCTCTCAAGTGCTAATATAAGGGCTTTTGAGATAGAGATTGAGAACATAATAAACATGACCTATTATCGTTGTAGTTAATCAAATTATGCAGATCATACCTAATCAGTTAAATGAGATATAAAATGAGTTGCATTGGAATAAGCTAGATAATGCATGGCCTATAAGCCTATACACCTAGGGGGGAAATCTGAGTTATCTGGTTAAGCAATTAGAGTAACCTAATAGAAAAGAAGATAAATAAAATCACAAAATTCATTAAAAAAATATCAATTTGTGTTAATTTTTTAAACTCATGATTCGGGTTATTAGACCATAGACACTCTATTTAAAAAGATCATGAAACCTAATTCTTAATTAATCAAATATTAAATGATGAAAGTGAAAAAGAAGTTTCTATTATACAAAAGAATTTTAAAAATAACAATTTAAAAAATAAAAATCAAAACTAAAAAACAAAATAATTTAATAAATGGATCAAAGAAAATCAAAAGAATAAAAATCAAAATTTAAATAAGAAATATGAGTATATTTTTTATTAAATGGTACAATTAAAAAAAATAATAGAGCCATAAAAAAAACCAAAAATCAAGAGAAAAAAATCAAATTAGAAAAAAAAACCATATATTCTAAATTGGATTTGAATGATAAAATCGAAAATAAATCAAAATCTTACAAAATAATCAAGAACAAAAGTTAAAAATTAAAATAATTAAAATGAAAGTGGAAATCCACATTAATCATAGAATAACTAAAAAATGTTGCATGGCCAACATGAGTATTAACGGAAAGAAAGAAAGAAGAGTTGTTGAAGATAAATAGTGTCAACAATACCCACATGTATTGTCCCGCATGAAAGAAAACAATTATGCTTCCAATGACCGTGAAAACAGGAATTTGATTGCGGAGAGATGAATAACCTGATAATAACAAAAAAAAATCACTGTGAAAAGACCTTTCACACTAGTTTTATTTTTTTAGGGTATTTTGATTATTTCACTATATATATATCATCAAATACAAAATTACCCTTATTGACCTTATAATTTCAAAAAACAAATTGTGAAAAATACAAAAATATTCCTTGATGTTAATTTTAATTTTTTTTACTTTCAGGTATATTTTAGTGATTTTACAATTTTTTTAAAATAAAAAATAATTCATTTATTCCTAATCAATTTAATAATAACCAATGAATCTTGTGAAAAACACTTCAACGCTCTCAATAATTAATATTAAGTTTTTTGATGAAACCGTTGTTTTAATGAAAGTGTTTTCATTCAGATACAATCACAATTTTAAATTATAATTTAGCTTTTGTTATTATTATTTTTTTAATTTAGATGACTTGACATAGCCATTAAAAGCAATAAATAAATAAATTAAATTATACATCTTCAGGAATTTGAATTCTTTCTGCTTGCACTAGCTTTGGATTATGAATGAGTTGGAAAAAAAAATATTAATTAGAGCAAGCAAATCAAGATTTCTTGCTAGGAATTAATGAGGGGAATTTCGTGGCAGTGCAGCTATCCTATTGTCTCCCATGCAGGTCTGTTTCTCCTTGAAAATGCTGGGACCCGATTTCAGAATTGTGATTTTGTTCGCTGAGGTGTTTTTATTTATTTATTATTATTAAAAGAAATGGTCCCAATCCTTGATGATCGATGGCACGACAACTTAGTCCTCGATCGAGTTGTCTGTGTCATGTATTTATTCACCAGCGACGTCGACAAATATCATTTATTTGGTGATGTAAATGTTTTTTCATGCAAAAAGTGCAGGCCCAGATCCAAGATCACGCATGATCTCCTTCTTTTACTGACCTTTCATGGAACAAGAAAATAATGAAAGGAATAAATCTTAAACAAATCCCTTTGGATTTTATAACTTCTGCAATCAACAGGACTTGTGAGTTGTGACTATTAATGATATTTTAAAATTTAAAGGTGATTAAAAATAAGATTTATGCAGTTGAATAATAAATTAATTATTTATTTTTTATAATATAATTTGTTTTCCCAGCCGAAATGGATAGTAACTTGGTATGGATAGCTAACGTGTATGATAGTTTAGTATGAAAAATAAAGTACATATAAAGGTTTTTTTTTTGTAAATATAAAGGCTTTTAAATATTTAAATAAATATTTTTATATAGAAAAAAATACAATAATATTTTAGAAAAAAACTCTAAAAATACATACGCAAATATATAAAGAATAAAAAGATTATAAATCATTTACCATAATAATTCATGAGTATTTATAGTCCATTAATATTGTTATTTTGTTTGAGTGAAAGGGTTTAATAGCAACTTTGTCCTGAAAGAAATAAATATAACATCTATTAAACATGTATTAGAAAAAAAAATATTTTTTATATAAATATTAATGAGATGAAAATATTAGTCATAAGAGAGTTTTATATATCTAAAGTTATAAGTGGAGTGAAATCCAAAATGCATTGGTTTAGAAAAAAAATTATAAGAAATCTATGAAGACCCTTGAAAAAATCAAACTACTCAGGCTCAAGCACACATCTTGAGTCTGTTAGCAGCCAAAAATGGATCTAGATGCGTTGATGGGTTTACAAGAGCTCATCTTTTTCCATGAACGACTAGGGTGTTAGACACCGAGTGTATAGATAGTTAGGCTTAGACATGTTAATGGACATGTTGATGTTTGAGGTCTTTGAGATTTTTGGATGGTTTAAAGTTCTTAGTTTTACATAAATTTTATTTTGAAAATTAGTGATAAATCTTGATTACGCTAACTGAGATTCTCAGTTTAGTATTACTGAGAACACATAGCAATAGTTCCAACAACAATTAGCTAGGATAAGGTTAATCGCATACACATATTTTCTTTTCCTTGTCTTTGTCGCAGACGTCTGAGCCTGCCCTCACTGGCTTATAAATTTTAATGCTCAACATCAGCGGCAACTTGAAGAAAGTCCATCATAACTGGTGAATTTTAGAATGACGTTGCACGTACCTCACTTGATTTAATGTCTGCCAGATTATCCAACATGACTGAATTTACAAGCTTTGTATCCTTTCTAACTACCTGTTACGAGGGGAAATTACCATGTTGCCTTTTTCCCCATTTTTAAGCCTAATGTTACTTATCTGCAGAAATGTGCAAATCCATTAAATTGGCATCCTCTAATATTTGAATCTTTACCTACAAATAATTTTTGGCTACTATATCATTAGAACATCTGTTCGTCCAAATCTGAACAAGGAAATTAAATTTGAGAGGTGAAAAGAGAAATTAGTGATGAATTAATTTCTCTATTAACACATAGTGTTGCTGACCACATATCTCTTGCTTGGATGCGTGATATCTAGACTAATATTGCTTCTGTGGTTCTGCTTGAGTGGGTGTTAGGCGACTCTAATAGGTCTGATAAGAAGGGGACTCGGGGATGGATTCTCGTTTTCCAAAGATTTTGAAGCACCAAGACTGAGCTCCAGATCAGGTACTGCTACATTTGGAGTCATTTCTTTTGATGAACTTGAAGGCTTGGGCAAGGGATCATTCACTCTGTGCAGCAAAAATGGCATGGAATGGTCGTGTGGAGCTAATTCATCAGAATATTTAGTTTCTTGGACATCTGATTTGACTCCTTGTTCGTGATCAGCATTACTAATGCCTAGCAGAGGCAGAGTACTGGTGTCATGGTGCATGGTTGCATATTGAGAACCAAATGTCTTGAAATATGTTGGGACAGGATGATCACTTTGCTTGGTATTGCGGGAGCCATCAACTTGATGGCTGGAAGTAGTTATGCTACTGCTGCTGCTTCCAGCCTATACATGTAAGAGACGAAGTAAGAGAAAATTACAACGCATGTCAACTGCATAATTGAGGCTGCATATATATTTTGTTTACCATGTCGAAAAGACTTGAACGTCGCTTCTTCTTGTTGAGGATTGCCTGGCGAAGAAAGTATTTTTGAGCATGGCTAGCAACTTGAGTTGGAGTTCTTGTAGTAACAAAGTTTCTGGAGATGCCTCTCCAATCTCCCTTTCCTAGCCTCTCGAGTCCGATTAGAAATGTTCTGTGCTCCTCTTCTGTCCATGGAACTCCTAACATCCAAAAGTTACGAATATTCAATTCAAGTCATCTACTATACTGCACGTATTAGATTCAAGATTAGAGAGAGAGAGCTTCGTGACCAAGAAGAAACTAAATTTGCGATATATAAATTACCTACTGAACTGATAAAGAAATCAATTAAAACTAATATTTTCCTCTTCATAATTAATAATAAAGAATAAAAACAAAAAAAGAAACTGGGGAAATTAAAAGGATCCAAAACACACCCTTCTTCCTCGCTTGGACAGGACCTAGGAGAACGTCAGACAAATAGTCGACAGATGTTTTATCAGAGTTGTCATCAATGGAAACTCTAGATGAACACAAGGAAGATGATGGAGACGAGGACGAGGTTAAGCAGTCCACGCTGAAGCTCTTCTTCATAGCAGCAGAAGAAGAAGATATGTCTAGTTGCACGCCGAAAAGCCTAACACCACCAGCCACAGCTGCTCTGTGTGTGGTGCAGGTCCTTGAATTATGGCCTATGTTCCAACAATGAGAGCACTTCCTGCCCATTTTTACCCGGACAGAGCTCAACTTCTTAGACAAACAACCACCCAACACCCACGAATAACAAACTCATACAGAGAGAGAGAGAGAGTAAAAATATAAGTAATAGCTTGGTGGTGATGATGAGGTAAGGTGGGGTTTACGAAAATGGATGCTCACCAAGAGAAGATGATTGGATGGACATAGTTTATTGATGGATATTTTTCTCCAACTTGTGTTCTAAACAAAAAGAAACGCATGCATCCCTATACATTAATATTAGAATGTAATAAGAAATTATTTTATATCATAGCAGAGTATTAATCACCCAACTGTCAAGGGTTTTGATTTCATCATTCATCTTCTTTAATCAAATTAAAAATTAAGTACGAGGCAGTGATCATCCTTCACAGATTTCAAGAACATTTATTTGATAATTAGCAAATACAAATATTTTAACAATTTGCTTTCTTCTCTTTTCTTAAGTTATAGTTAATCATACTCTGTAATCAGTCAAAGGGGCATCCCGCTTATCATATTCATTAATTTCATCGAGACGGTTGATAATTTAATCATGCACTCTCGCCCATTTAACTTTAGATCATCAGCATGGCACAAGTCTGTCGTATGAAGGTATGCTGGCTGGAGAATGTGAATACGTTAACAGAACCTTGCTTGTATAAATAATGCCATGGATATGATACTTACATGTGGGTTATTTTTTGCTAAACTGTTTATTTTTATATTTTAGAAGTGTTTTTAAAAATATTTAAATTTTTTTATTTGTTTCAAATTAATATTTTTGATATTTTTATGTTATTTTAATACACTAATATTTAAAATGATTATTTAAAAATAAAAAATATTTTTAATTAACAATCACCCATGCATCTTAACAGAACTGCTGTATAGTTTGAAACAAGGAGGAAATGATGAAATTTTTTTCTTTCTGTCCAAAAACAAAATTTAAAGTTGATGTTGATGTTCATCAACCAACACGGCTTTCATTGGAACAAACTATGCCATGTTTGAATTGGCGGGGGGAGGAAAAGTTGTGACCAGCTTTAAAATAGAGTTGTTTTATTTTAAATTAGAGTTGTGTCTGTTTGTTTTAAAAAATAACGTTAAAATTAGTTGTCTATGGAGAGAAACAATTTTGGCAACGTTTTACAAGTCAAGAACAACTCCTGTCTTTCAGAATGCTCATGTCTTTTTCTTCTTCTTTTTCCCGTCAAGATTTTTTGCTCTTTCTTAACTGGAGTGATATATAAAATGTGGTTTGGTATTTATTCTTCTTTATACTATCAAAAAAAAAATAGAGTAATTTTTTAAAATAATATTATATTCGCAATGCCAACACTAAAGATCAATAATAAATTGTTTTAAAATTATTATTCCTCCCACTCTAATAATCTAGTTTCTACAAAATATATATACAAAAAAAGGGCATATAAAAAATCAACTTACAATAAGAATATAGACTTGAAGATGTAAATTGAGGCCATGATCAATCCTATCATCTTAAAAAATAAATATTATTTGTTATTTAGTGCTCCAGAATAAATAGTGAACCAAATTTTGACATAAGAAAAAGTGAAATACAAGATTTTTTGGAAAGAAAATAGTCTTCATAATCTTAAAAACATTGTCAAAATTGTCTCTTTACATAGATAATTTTTATAAATAATTTTATTTAAAATCAAAAGACACAAATCTATTTTAAATAGAACTTTAATATATACAATTTTAACCTGGGTTCCAAAAAAATCACCCCTAATTAATAACAAAGGACCCAAGAAGATATGGATACAAAAAACTTCATCTTGATTTTTTTTGTGTAGAAATCTAAAGAATATAGTAATGGTTTTTAGATAGTGCACTCAAGACATGATCGAAAATTACTTATGTGATGTTTGTTAAATGGATAAACACATAAAAACTTTTCTTCAGAGCAAAAATCACATTTCAATTGAAAGACCTTTAAAATTACTATACATGGATCATTTTAGACACAATAGAACTAGAAATATAAGTGGTAATATATATATGTGTTTGTAATTATTGATGACTTTACAAGATATACTTGGATTTTATTTTTGAAATCTAAAGATGAAATAATTTATGAATTTATAAAGTTTTTAAAGAAAGTTAAAAATAAAAAGGATTTTTACATAATAAATATAAAAAGTGATCATGATGGTGAATTTATAAGTGATTTATTTGAAATATTTTATGAAGAAAAATAATACCACCATAACTTTTCAACAACTAGGACTCCCTAATAAAATAAGGTTGTAGAAAGAAGAAAAAAATGATCTTTCCAAGAAATGCCAAGAACTATGTTAAATGAATTTGACATATTTAAATGTTTTTAGATGAAAGTCATAAAAACTTCTTGTTATATTTTAAATCGTGTTACTTGGAGACCATGGTTTAAAAAGACTACTTATAAGCTTTGGAGAAGAAGAAAACCCAACATCTCTTATTCCAAAGTTTTTTTTTTCAAAATGTTTTATTCTCAATACTAAAGATAATTTAGATAAATTTGCTTTAAAATCCAATGTTAGAATTTGTATTTGCTATTTCTCCTCTAGTTAGCAAAGCATATAGAGTTTATAACAACAAAACACTTTATCTTGAGGAATCGATACATGTCACCTTTAAGGAAACTCAAAATAACAAAATTACTAAGATTCTAGATAACATAAATAAAAAGAGTTCAACATCTAAGTTTTAATGATAAGACTTCTATAAAGGAAAATAATGAAGGCATGGATAGGGACCAACCAAGCTCACGTAATCAATATGAGATGGTAAGTAACTCATTTATACTCATAAATGAGCTAAGATACGTAAGCTTTCATCCTCTCAAATGAATTATTGGTAATTTTTTTAAAGGGACTAAAACTAAAGCATGATGTGAGAGTTGAACTTCTTTTTTCAATTGTAAATCAAACAAATAAAGTATAGTATCTTCATAAACCAAAACATGTACATCAAGGATCATCTAAAAAGATTTGGGATGAAACATGTCAAAGTAGCTAACTCACCTATGGGAATATCAACAAAGCTTGTTATGGATGAAAATAATAAAAATATGGATATCATCAAATATCAAGGTATGATCGATTCACTCTTATACTTAATTGCAAGTAGACCTGGTATTATGTTTTGTATATTTCTATGTGCATGTTTTCAAGCTTGCCCTAAAGAATTGCATGTTAGTACTATAAAATGTATTTTTTGTTATTCCTATGGTATTATAGATTTAGCATTTGGTATCCAAAAGGAAGTGAGTTAAGATTGATAAGTTATTCGGATATAGACTTTGCCAAATGTAAAGTTAATAGAAAGAGTACTAGTAGAACATGTCATTTCCTAGAATCCTCAATAGTATCTTATGCTAATAAGAAATAAAACTTTGTAGCCTTATTAATGATTGAAGTAGAATATATAGTAGCGAATAGTTGTTATGTTTAGATTTTATGGATGAAACAAACTTTAGAGCACTATGGACTTAAATTTGATCGTATACTCATTAAGTGTGATAGAACTAGTGCAATTAGTCTTTCTAAGAACCCTATCCAACACTCACATACAAAGCAAATATAAGTGAGACATCACTTCCTAAAAGATTACATTGTGAAAAGAGATATTGTACTTGAGTTTGTGAGCACAACTCACCAACTAGCAAATATTCTTATAAAACATTTAAGTATCATCTCATAAAGCTTTAAGATGTTTGAGGTGTTATTTTTGTGTGTATATATTAGTGGAAATAAGTTGGACATATTAATATGATAAAACATATAGTTTCTAAGTATGAAAACCATGAAAAAATTGTTATGAACCAATTTTTTTTTCTAAGTCTAAAATGAATTGGCTAACCAGTTTGTAATAGTTAGTTCAAATGGTTGATCGGTTGATACTAAAAGGCAGAGGATAACTATTGTATGAACAATGAATTTTTAAGGTCTTGGTTAAAAACTGTTATTATTTAGTTTAAAAGTTGGAAAAGATGATATATTTTGACTCCTAAAACATATTTTAAGGAAAAGATTTAAAAAATTATAGTTTTTGTGTGAATTAATCGATTCGTTCATACAAATAGGTCAATTGGCTAACTGGTAGATCCAAAGCATTAGTGGTGAAGCTATTTCCTAAATTTTAAATTTTTAGCCCTTGGATTTATTTGCTTTTTAGACATAAATTTTTATATGAAATGACACTATTTTAAATGTAAAGAAAGGATCAAAGAGAATTTTAGGAAATTCTCAACTTGAGTTTTAACTAGCTGACTAGTTGAACTTGACCCACGACAATTGATTAAATGGTTGCTCATGATAATGACTATCCATGAATAGATCTATCACTATTCCAACAACAAAAAACTCTCAAAACTCTAAAATTAACCTCTTTCTTAAAAGACACTCATATGATCATATTTTTGGGTTATTTTATAAATATACTAGCACCTAGAAAATATAAAAAAGATGTTGAATCACAAAGCAAAATGAAAAATAATTCTGCTTCATACTAAGGTGATAATAATAGAGTTATTATTGTTAAAAGAGGATAAGAAAATGATTGGTGTGTTTTTGGTATTGATTCATATTTTTAAAATTGGGTTAGAGTACATTATCTTTTAAAATGCTAAGATTAAGGGTTAAGATTTGCTTCTTGAACCAAGGATTATAGCATAAAATATATTACTAAAGAAAGGTCATTTTAATGAACTTTTATGGATATATGCATAACCATTTAGAGTACAACCAATAAATCTTCCTTACATTATGATTAGGAATATGATTATAGCACATGATTAAAAGTTGAAATATTTTCTTTATGGTCAAGTTTTGACATATATATTTGAAAATTTTAAGATTCTTTTAATGGGTATGGATAAAAACTTGTATTCTAATATCATAAAGATAGATAATAGGACCCTTGCTAAAATTGAATATATGTTGAATGAAAATAGTTCTTAGATTTATAAGGACCAACTAGGAATGCATTCTTAAGAAAAGCATGTTAAAGGAAGAACATGTTGTTAGTGATGATGAGCGTGAGGCTATGTTTGAAACATCACCAATTGCTTCTTAGCCAAAAGAGGCTTTTACAAGCACATGATTATCTAGGATGGAAAAAAAACCTAACACAACTTAAGATGGATGTGTGTCAAATGAGAGCTACTCAAACAAAAATGAATAACAACTTAAAGGATATTAAGAGCATGATGCTTCTTTTCTTTCTTGTTATCCACCTCCCTAGATTTTATGTACTAGATCATATATATTATGTTTTATGTTTTTTATTTTTCTCCTTGTAATGGATATTGTATGATTTTGAAGATTATGAAATGAATATCTTATCTATGATTTCCATTACATCTTCATTATATGTATTTCTAAATGATGACAAAATGGGAGAGATGAATAATTTGCATGTAATACATTCCTTGCTAAAAAAGGACAGATGCACTAAATAATATATACATACATTTAGAGGTGTTCAAAAAAAATCAATAAATTGAGTAAACCAAGAAAAACATTAATTGAAAAAACCAAAATAAGAAAAAAAAATCAATTAAATAGATTAGAATATATAGAAAAAATCTCAGTTCGGTTCAGTTTTTGGTTTTATATTATAGAAATCGGTTAACCTGGACCGAACCAAACCAGTTTAAAAAAAAGGTCCCTAACCACCACTTGTATAAATAGAAAATGTTGTCCACACCACCCTCTCAAGTCTTGTCTCTTTGCTAACCCTAACATTGTTGTGTTTCCATCGTTTAAAACTAAAGCACCTACCCTTTCTTGTCTCTCCACCACTCTCTTTTCACTCTCTAGTCTCTTTAAACTTAGAAAATAGAAACACAGAGATCCAAAATAGTTTGTGTTTTCATGGTTTGAAACTAGTCAAGCCTCTAAAAAAAAATTGACATTTTCTTAGTCTCTATAATTAGTACTTAAAAGTGCATTTTTATCAAGGTTTTATATCATTATTTTGCACTTAAAGTATCAATAACTCCTTAACTAAAGCATGTTTTATAATAACATATCTAATAATATAAGATACTTTTAATTTTTAGTAAATGTTCATTTTAAATGCAGGCCTATCATATAAATAAAAAGACTGAATGATGAATTGAAAAACTAAAATTGAAAGGACAAAGAGATGACCAAACTTAGAAAATAGATGTTGGTGTAGTTAAATCGAAACACTATTTGGTAATTAGGTCATATCTGAAGTTGTAGATCTCGAATTTAAGTGTACTTTATATGCATCGAAAGGTAAGGCATAGGCCTACAACTTTCACATGGAGCCCAAATTTAAAAAGGTTATTTTCAAGTTCAAATTATAGCAACAACAAAAAATTCTGAATCTATCCTATAGCTCGCATATCGTTTAGTTTTGACACATATCTAGAGTTTTAGAAGTCCAAATGACCTCTATTTTTTTCTAGAAAGTTGACACAATTCACTACAAGTTTTATGTTTTTAAATGGTTCCAATTCTGACATTATCAATGATGTTTTAGGCAAACAAAAGAAGATAAGGATTGTCACCAAGTCAAGAGTTGGTCACTCACTCGTCAATTAGTCATCAAATCAATAGTTCCTAATTTTGACCTATAAAAGGAGGCATTTTCCATGCATTTAGGTATCTTGGTTTCTAGATCAAAATCATCCTCTTGCTTTCTTTCTTTATGTTTTTATAATGCTTAAGTTTTGCTTTTATTAATATCAAGTTTATTCTTTTCAATTCCTTTCCTTTACTTAGTTAACTTTCATCTTATTTATGTTTTTATTTTGTTTATTTATTTTTCTTTCTTTTATTATGTTTAGCTAAGTTTATTATGCAAGGTGAAAAGGTTACAATAATGGTATAAGAATAAGTATTGTGTAAACTCAATATGGACTTTAATGTTTGATACTAACATGTTTTGTATTTGTTATTTTGTTCACTCTTTAATACTTTGCTTGTTAAATGACTAATCTAGATTTATGTTGTATAACACTTAGTATAACAAATACTTAGCACTCTTATAGCTCATACTGTATGATATAACTAACACGTGAGCTATGAAAGGAACTTAATTCGTTGTTAACATAAGTTATAATCATGAATGTCAAACAATATTTACAAGTATTAGCATTAATCGAATAAGATAACTAGTGTAATCATGTTAACAATTTATAATTTGATTATAACCTTTTTTGTGTGTGGTTTCTAATTGAATGATAGGAGATTATACTATACTTGTTTGATATACCATTAATGGATCCTCTAACCTAGATAATTGTTGTTATCATTGTTTAACCATCTCAAAATTCTCATTAACTTCTTCTTCTTCTTCTTATTCTTTATTACTACTAGTAGCAGTAGTAGTAGTAGTAATTGTTGTAGTATTGTTGTTGTTGTTGTTGTTGTTGTTGTTGTTGTTATTGTTATTACTATTGTTATTGTTTATAATTATTGTTTATAATTTATACAATTAACCTACCTATGATTCGACCTCGGTCTTGCTAGGTTATTTATTACTTTGACACTCCTGTACTTGGAAAAAAACATCAATCTTTTATTCATGTCACGTTTTTGGCGTCGTTTCCCGGGAGGTAAGTTCTTGTACAAATCATAGTATTTATTTTATTTTCACTTTTCACTTTTCTTGTATATAACTTTGTTTCTTTTGTTTTATTTCTCTTTCTTTTATTTTTTTATTTTATTTTATTTTATTCCTATACGTGCATGAGAGTATGATCATGTATATTAAGTGGTAGACTTTGTAGGGTGTCCTCATCATTTTCAGAAAATATAGCCAAAGAAGATAATCAATCACTTCATAATGAGAATAATCGTGCTAGAACACTTAGAAACCACATGATCCCACAAGAATAAGTGTATCATCATGTATAGTTTTTTCTCCTAATGCATCTTATTTTAATTTTAAGTCAGACATTATTCAACTTTTACCTTCTTTTTATGGCTTAGATTTAGAAAATTCATACTTGCATTTGAGAAAATTTGAGGAGGTCAATTATAACATAAACACCATTAGATTAAAGCTTTTTCCTTTTTCATTGAAAGATAAAGCTAAAATAAGGCTATAAAATTTGAGACCAGGATCCATTCGTGCTTGGGATAAAATGCAACAGCGGTTTTTGAAAAAGTTTTTCCCATCTCACAGGACAAACTCTTTCAAAAGACAAATCATTACTTTCACTCAAAAACCAGGACAAACATATTACCAATATTGAGAAAGGTACCGAGACGTACTTAATACTTGCCCTCATCATGGTTTTGAAACATGAAGATTGGTTTCATATTCTTATGAAGGGTTAACAACTAGAGATAGGTAAATAGTTGAATTGATGTATAATGAAACTTTTAAAGATAAAAAACTCGATGAAGCAATAGAGTACTTAGACTTGTTAGCTTAAAATGCTCAAAATTGGGACACTGCGAATACTTATAAGGCACCAAGTAAAACTTAACCTCATACATCTAGTGGAGATATGTATGACATGACTAAAAGATTAATGTCTTCTTCCAAGTGTAGGAGTGTCAAAGTAATAAATAACCTGGCAAGACCGGGGTCGAACCACAAGGAGGTTAATTGTACAAATTATAAATAATAATAATATAACAATAAGAACAACAACAACAATAATAATAGTAATAACTATATTAATAATCATAGTAGTAGTAATAGTAGTAGTAGTAATAACAATAATAAAGAAGAAGAAGAAGAAGAAAAATTGATGAGAACTTTGAGATGGAAAATTAAAGTAAGGATTAAACAACGATAACAAACAATGTCAAGATTAGAGGATCCATTAATGGTATATCAAACAAGTATAATATAAACTCTTGTTATTCAATTAGAAATCACACACAAAGGAGGTTTGATTAGTACTCAAAAGTGTATTTTTATCATGGTTTTATATCATCATTTTGCACTTGAAGTATCAATAACTCCTTAACTAAAATATGTTTTATAATAATCTATCTAATAATATAAGATACCTTTAATTTGTGGTAAATGTTCATTTTAAATGCAGGCCTATCATATAAATGAAAGGATTGATTAATGACTTTAAGAACTTCAATTGCAAAGGCAAAGAGATGATCAAACTTAGAAAAGAGATGTCGGTACAATCCAAATTGGAACACTGTTCGGTAATTGGGTCATATCTAGAGCTATAGATCTCAGATTTAGGTCTACTTTATATGGATCGAAAGGTAAGACATAGGCCTACAACTTTCATATGGAGCCCGAGATCTGAAAAGGCTATTTTCAAGTCCAAATTATTATAACAACAAAGAAGCCCGAATCTGTCCTCCAGCCCGAGAACTATTTAGTTTTTTAGTCATATCTGGAGTTCTAGAAGTCAAAATGAGCTGAAGTTTTTACACAAGAAAGCTAAGACAATTTCCTAAAACTTTCATGTTTTCAAGTGGCTCTAATTTTAATGTCATCAATGACGTTTTGAGCAGACAAGAGAAGATAAGGATTGTCACCAAGTCAAGGGTTGGCTATCTACTCATCAATTAGTCATCAAATCAATAGTTCCCAATTTTGGCCTATAAAAGGAGGCACTTGCCATGCATTTAGGCATCTTGGTGTCCAGATCAAGATCATACTCTTGTTTTCTCTTTTTTTATTCTTTATGTTTTGTTTTTATTAATATCAAGTTTATGTCTTTCATTTCCTTTCCTTTGCTTTGTTAACTCTTATCTTATTTATGTTCTTATTTTGTTTATCTATTTTTCTTTCTTCCATTATGTTTAGTTAAGTTAATTATGTCAACGTGAAGGTTACACTAATGATGTAAGAATAAGTATGGTATAAACTTAATATGGACTTTAATGTTTAATACTAACATATTTTATATTTGTTATCTTGTTCACTCTTTAATACTTTGCTTGTCAAATGACTAATCTTGATTTATGTTATATAACAATTGATACAACAAATGCTTGACACTTTCATAGCCCATACTGTATGGTAAAACCGACACCTGAGCTATGAAAGGAACTTCATTTGTTATTAACATAAGTTATAATCATGAATGCTTGATGAAATTTACAAGTATTAGCATTAATCGTATAAGATGACTAATGTAATCATCTTAACAATCTATAATCTGATTGGAACCTCCTTTATGTGTGGTTTTCAATTGAACAATAAGAGTTTATATTATACTTGTTTGACATACCATTAGTGGAACCTCTAACCTTGACATTTGTTATTATCATTGTTAATCCTTACTTTAACATTTCATCTCAAAGTTCTCATCTTCTTCTTCTTCTTTATTGTTGTTGTTATTATTATTATTATTATTACTATTATTATTGTTATTGTTGTTATTATTTTTATTGTTGTTGTTGTATTATTGTTATTTATAATTTGTACAATAACCTCTCTGTGGTTCGACCCCGGTCTTGCCGGGTTATTTATTACTTCGACACTCCTACACTTGAGAGAAGACATCAATCTTTTTGTTGTGTCAAGTTTTTGACGCCGTTGCCGGGGAGGTAAGTTCTGTATAAATTATAATATTTATTTTATTTTTCTCTTTTCACTTTTCTTGTATATAACTTTGTTTCTTTTCTCTTGTTTCTTCTTTTTTTTTTCCTTTTATTCTATTCCTACACGTGTATAAGAGTGTGGTCACGTACATCAAGTGGTAGACTTTGTAGGGTATCCTCATCATTTTCAGAAAATATGGCTGAAGAAGATAATCAATCACTTCATAATGAGAATAATCGTGCTAAAACACTTAGAGACCACGTGAATCCAACAAGAACAAGTGCACCATCATGCATAGTTTTTCCTCCTGATGCATCTTATTTTAATTTTAAGCCAGACATTATTCAACTTTGACCTTCTTTTCATGGTTTAGAATTGGAAAATCCATACTTGCATTTAA
>SRLM01000176.1:268735-298523 GCA_015708895.1 Populus ilicifolia
AGTGGTAAGGTTATTGAAAAACCCTCTCTTGAACCTTATGAGAAAGATGATGAGTCAATCTCTGAGGGTAAGGAAGAGGTTGAACCTGAAAATTACAAAGAAAACACTGATTCTCCGCCAACACTTCCATTTCCTCAGGCCATAACCAAATAAAGGAAAGTCAATCACAATTCTAAAATTTTTGAAACTTTCAAACAAGTAAGAATCAATATACCTTTGCTAGATGCTATTAAACAGATTCCTTCCTATGCTAAATTTTTTAAAGATCTATGCACTGTGAAGAAAAAACTAAATATGAAAAAGAAAACCTTTCTAGCCGAACAAGTAAGTGCTATTCTTCAGAACAATAACGCTTTAAAATATAAAGACCCTGGTTGTCCTACAATTTCTTGCTTTATTGGAGAGCATAAAATTGAAAGAGCCTTACTTGATCTTAGTGCTAGTGTGAATTTACTTTTATATTTAGTTTTTCAGAGTCTCAATTTAGGTGAGTTAAAACCAACTTCTATAACTCTTTTGCTTGTCGATAGATCTGTAAAATTTCCTAGAGGAATAATTGAAAATATATTAGTACAAGTCGATAAATTCATTTATCTTGTGGATTTTGTTGTCTTGGACACACAACCTGTTGAGGCATGTAATTCATTTCCTGTTATTTTAGGAGGTCTATTTCTTGCAACTTCTAACGCATTGATTAATTGTAGGAATGGACTGATGAAGCTATCATTTGGAAACGTGACATTGGAAATGAATATTTTCAACATTTCCAAGCAACCTAGAGATGATAATGATTTACAGGAAGTGGACTTTACTGAAAAATTAATTCATAATTAATTTCCATCCACTTCTAGTGAAATTGAGATTGATGAATTTAATGATTTGTAAATGATTTATTTTCAAGAAGAATCAAAGACAAGTAATTGGAGGCCACAAATTAAGGAATTGCCACCACGATTAATTAAATCCATACCTTCAAGTGTTCAACCACCCAAACCTGATTTGAAGTCGTTGCCATCCAATCTCAAATACTTATTTTTAGGAGAAAATGAAACTTTTCCGATAATAATCTCTTCCAAACTTAATGCACATCAAGAAGGTAAGTTATTACAAACTCTGAAAAAGCACAAAAATGCATTGGGATGGACCATAGCTGATATAAAAGGAATTAGTCCTTTTATTTGTACATACAAAATTTATTTGGAGGAAAATGCTAAACCCTCTAGAGAAATGCAACGAAGGCTAAATCCTAATATGAAAGAAGTAGTGAAAAATGAAGTCATTAAGCTTCTAGATAATGAAATCATTTATCCTATTTCTGACAGCAAATTGGTAAGTCCTACCCAAGTTGTACTCAAGAAGTCTAGAGTCACTATGATAACAAATAAGAACAATGAGTTAATTCCCACTAGAACTGTTACCGGGTGGCGCGTGTGCATTGACTATAGGAAACTTAATTCAATGACTAGAAAAGATCATTTTTCATTACCTTTCATATATCAAATCCTAGAAAGAGTTATAGGTCATTTATTTTATTGTTTCCTAGATGGCTATTCGGGTTACAATCAAATTGAAATTGCATCGGAAGATCAAGAGAAGACTACTTTCAGATGTCCATTTGGTACTTTTGCATATCGAAGGATGCGTTTTGGATTATGTAATGCACCAGCCACATTTCAAAGATGCATGCTTAGTATATTTAGTGATATGGTTGAAAATTTTCTTGAGATTTTCATAGATAATTTTTCTGTTTTTGGCGATTCATTTGATGATTGTTTAACTAACTTAGAAAAGGTTTTGGCCAGGTGTGAAGAGAAGAATCTTGTGCTGAATTGGGAAAAATGTCACTTTATGATAACAAACGTCATTGTACTTGGTCACATTGTTTCATCAAAAGGAATTGAGGTTGACAAGTCTAAAATCGAGTTAATTGCAAACTTGCCAACAACAAAATCTATTAAAGATGTTAGATCATTCTTAGGACATACTGGTTTTTACAGAAGGTTCATCAAAGATTTTAGCGTAATATCTAAGCCCTTAAGTAACCTTCTAACAAAGGATAATATTTTTGAATGGACTGAACATTGTGAAAAAGCCTTTGTTAAACTTAAAAACTTGCTTACTTGTGCTCCTGTCATTCAACCTCCTGATTGGTCATTACCTTTTGAAATAATGTGTGATGCTAGTGATTATGTCGTAGGTGCTGTTTTGGGACAAAGAAAAGATAAAAAAACCTTATGTAATTTACTATGAAAGTAAAACTTTAAATAATGCTCAAATGAATTATACCACCACTGAAAAAGAATTACTTGCAGTAGTATTTGCATGTGAAAAATTTAGGTCTTATTTGTTGGCTCACCTGTTGTTGTTTTTAGTGATCATGCAGCATTGAAATATCTTCTTTCTAAGAAAGATTCTTACTTCAAGAATTTGATATCACAATCAAAGATAAGAAAGGCAGCGAAAATGTTATTGCAGATCACTTGTCAAGATTGACAACAGATTCAAAAACTGACATCACATCAATCGATGACTACTTTCCCAATGAATCTTTATTTTCTGTCTCTACAATGCCTTGGTTTGCTATTATTGTGAATTCTCTTAGTTCAGGACAATTGCCAGCTCATTAGAGCACCTAAGATAAAAGAAAGTTCTTGAATGAAGTGAAGAACTTTTATTGGGATGACCCTTATTTATTCAAATATTATCCTGATCAAATATTTCGAAGATGTATTCCTAATAATGAGTTAAGTAGTGTCATTAAATTTTGTCATTCTAGGCATGTGGGGGTCATTTCTCATCAAGAAAGACAACTGCAAAAATCTTACAAAGTAGATTTTATTGGCCCACCATGTTCAAAGACTCACATGCATTCTGCAAGTCTTGTGAAAATTTTTAAAAGTTGGGATCAATTTCAAAACGTCACATGATGCCTTTAAATCCTATTCTTGTCATTGAGATCTTTAACTGTTAGGGTATAGATTTCATTGGTCCATTTCCTCCATCATTTGGTTTCTTGTACATATTAGTCGTAGTAGATTATGTTTCAAAATGGATAGAGGTAATTCCAACTCGAAACAACAATCACAAAATAATGAAAAAATATGGAATCACACACAAAGTAGTCACCCCTTATCACCCTCAAACAAGTGGACAAGTAGAGCTTACTGATAGAGAGATCAAACACATCTTGGAGAAAATAGTAAACCCTAATAGGAAAGATTGGTCTTAAAGACTTAATGATGCACTTTAGGCTTATTGAACTGCTTATAAAACATCTTAGGTATGTCACCTTATAGATTAGTCTATGGAAAACCTTGTCACTTGCCTGTGGAACTTGAATATAAAGCTCATTAGGCTATTAAACTTTCAATTCAAATCTTGATGATGCTAATCAACTATAAAAATTACAAATAAATAAGCTTGGAGAAATAAGAAATGATGTATAAAAAAATTTAAGAATTCATAAAGCAAGAATTAAAGAGTTGCATTATAAGAAAATATTGAGAAAAATATTCAATGCTAGTCAAAAGTCTTGCTTTATAATTCTCACTCACATTTATTTCCTAGAAAATTAAGATCAAGATGGAGCGGTCCATTTATTGTGAAACATGTGTATCCATATGAGGCTTGTGATATCAAGAATCCAAATAATGACAATGTTTTCAAGGTAAATAGACATTGTTTGAAAGTTTATTTTGATAATTTTTCAGTTGAAAATGACTCTATTAAATTGAATGATCCTGTATATAAAGATTAATTTTTTTGTCCTCATATTATTTTTGTGTTTCTTTTTGAGTGATTTTTTGCTAGTTTTTCTCACCCTAGTCAAATGACGAACAACGATACTTCGTGACTTAAGTTGGTTCAGTTTCCCATAATAACTGATATTTGTGTATATATTTGTGTAATTCTTTGAATATCTTTTCTAATTCTCATTTGAAAATAGACACTAATTTTGAAAAACTAAAAAAGTATTTTCCCGCTCTACATCAGATTGCGATTGCCAAAATTTACTATGTTAGATGTATAAGATTGGGGTTGTTAGTGAATTATGGAATTCCAGAAGATATTTGCTGGTTGATTAAAGGTCCGATTATCAGGTAAGTCCTCTAATTCCTTCATTTCACACATGCCTTGAACAGGTAAAAGAATTTTAGCAAAGAAATGTCGTGCAAAACAACTGAAAGTCTGTTATCGATGTACCAGATGGACTTATAATGCACAATTTCGTTCTTTAAAAATAGTATCTATAAACTATGAAGATAAAATACAATTAATTAAGAATGGCCCAAGTAAGGATTCTTTAGATAATTTTTTATTAACTCTTGAGATGCATCTTAGTGGAGATGTGCATCATGCAATTCATGATTTATAGCCTCATTTTCATAAATAACATGATCGACTTAGTCTTAGAAATCTGACTAAAAAAGACTTTGTTTGCTAGTTTTTAAGAAAACTAGATGGGATGCCTATCCTCAACCCATGGAGAATGTTTAAGCCATTCTTGGACATAAAACCAAGAAAAGATATAAGCCACAATCACAACTACCTATACATATAAATGCTTTTTCAAAAATAAATAAATAAATAAACAAATAAAAAGAGACAGTGTGTGTGCATGAGACTCCAGCTGGCCTACATATAGGTGATATAATTATCTTTTTAATTTTTCATTTATAAAATCCTCTTCCTTCCTTTCATTTCTACTCAACCCATACATTCAATAAATATAGAAATGTGTAGAAATGGAAAGTTTCTCAGATCATCACATAAAAAATATTTGTATTTTCGGTGGATCTAATCCTGAGAAAGAAAAAGAGTTTTTAGAATCAATAAATCATCTTGGTCAGGTGCTAGCTGAGAGAAAGATTCATTTAATGTATAGGGGAGGTAGTCTTAGGTTAATGATAGGTGTGTTAATAGCTGTATTTTTAGAAGGTAGTTAAGTTTTGAGGGTCGTTCCTAAAGCTTTAACACAAGGGGATATCATTAGAAAAACAATTGGAGAGGAACTATAAGTCTCAACAATGTCTACTCAAATAAATGCAATATTTAACCATGTTGATACCTTCATTGCCTTACCAGGTGGGCTAGGCATATTGGAAGAGATCTTTCATATTTCCTCCTGGGCCCAACTACACATTCACCATAAACCTATAGGTTTGTTAAATATTAATGATTATTATGATAAGTTGTTGTCTTTTCTTGATCATGCTATGGAACAGGAATTTCTAACATCTTTTACATGACAAACCATAATCTTTGCTGCTATTGCTGAATAATTGATTGACCAACTACAATCTTTTATTCTTGTAATTGATCCCTCCTTGAGTTGCATCAATTGGTCATCTAAGGAAAGCTGTAAAAAGCTTAGATTAGATTTGAGTCTTCATTTGTAAAAAAAATGATCATTTGTAATTGATCCCTCCTGGTCCTTTTATTTTAGTATTATGTTTTGTTATTTTTTATTTTTGTTTAAGTGTGTTTCAGGTTTATCAGTATTTATTATTTCAGGTGATATCTTTTATACTATATCTTTCTACCTTAGAATATTGAGGACAATCTCTCATTTTGGTTGGGGGGAGGGTAGTAGCAAAAAAAAATTAACTAATTTTGTTTTCTATTTCATAAAGTATGTGCAAAATTGTTGTTACTACAATGATAAAGTAAAGGAGATCTTTTTGTAATCTTGAGACGCATCTTAGTAACCGTTCTTAATAAGGTCTATCATAATACTTTTTTAAAATATTGAGGTTCATAAACTTTCATATTGTTATCACTTAATTCTACTCATATTTTTATTTAGCATGTATTCTTAAATCTTAATTTACACACACATACACTTTAACATATGATTGTGGGTTGCACATTGGATTATTACATTATTTATATTCTTTGTTAAAGGTAACAACTAAGGGAAAGGGATAATATATAATTTGAAAAAAATTTAAAAAAATTAAAAAAAAAAGAGCAAAAAAAATAATGATAATAAAAATATATATAAGTTTGGTTTCGTAGCCTTCCTAACCTAAGCAGTTAAGCCCAAAAAGATGTTTTAACACCTAATACTCTAAAATCAACTGACTTTGGAGCTATTAGCCCAACGTTTATTATATGGGTTGAGGAAAAAAACTTAAAAGAATTAAAATTTGCATTATCTACGTATTAATATCTACAACCCGAGTTACTAAGCTCGTAGGGGTATCTCAACACCTAATGCCCTAAGACCAAGTGGTCTTGGAGTCATTAATCAAAAGCTCGTTACATGTTTGATGATGCATAATGTTTTAAGTTATATGTATATATATTAAAAAAAATCTCGTTACATGGTTTAAAGATGCATGGTGTTTTAAGTTATATGTATATATATTAAAAAAATAAAATAAAAATAATCTCAACCCAAAGAAGTTAACCTTAAATATTATAACAAAAAAAATTGTTTTCATCCAAGAAAAACCTCATAATTATGTATTGATATATTGAGCATAAAAGAAAGGTTTATTAATATCTTGTTAAAAGGTATTGAGCAGATATATAAATTTAATATAAGTTTGTTTATTTGGATAGATTAATGGAAGTCGAATGATGAATACCTTGCTTTGTGGAATTTACAAATTGTTTTTCTATTTTAACACTTTGATTACTAGAGACTAGTAATAAGCTAGTTGGGAGGTGTAATTAGTACTTAAAAGTGTATTTTTTTATCAAGGTTTTATATCATCATTTTGCACTTGAAGTATCAATAACTTCTTAATTAAAGTTTGTTTTATAATAATATATCTAATAATATAAGATACCTTTAATTTGTAGTAAATGTTCATTTTAAATGCAAGCCTATACATAAATAAAAGGATTAATAGATGAATTTAAGAACTGAAATTAAAAGGATAAAAAGATGGCCAAACTTAGAAAAGAGATGTCGGTGCAGTCCAAATTGAAACACTGTTTGGTAATTGGATGATATCTGGAGCTACAAATCTCGGATTTAGGTCTATTTTATATGGATGGAAAGGTAAAACATAGGCCTACAATGTTTATATAGAGTCCAAGATTTAAAAAGTTTATTTTCAAGACTAAATTATAGCAACAACAGAGTCTAAATATGTCATATAGCCCACGTACTGTTCAGTGTTTGGCCCATATCTGGAGTTCTAAAAGTCCAAATGATCTCTATTTTTTGTTTTTGAAAAGCTGAGATAAATTCTTACAACTTTTATGTTTTAAGTGGTTCTAATTATGACATTATCAATGATGTTTTGGGTAGATAAAAGAAGAAAAGGATTGTCACCAAATTAAGAGTTGGTCACCCACTCATCAATTAGTCATCAAATCAATAGTTTCTAATTTTGGCCTATAAAAGAAGGCATTTTCCATGCAGTTAGGCATCTTGGTTTCCAAATCAAGATCATGCTCTTACTTTCTCTCTTTGTATTTTCGTAATGTTTAAGGTTTGCTTTCATTAATATCAAGTTTATACCTTTCAATTCCCTTCCTTTACTTAGTTAACTTTGATTTTATTTATGTTCTTATTTTGTTTATTTATTTTTCTTTCTTTCATTATGTTTAGCGAAGTTTATTATGTCAAGGTGAAAAGGTTACTCTAATGGTGTAAGAATAAGTATAGTGTAAACTTAATATAGACTTTAATGTTTGATACTAACATGTTTTATATTTGTTATCTTGTTCACTTTTTAATACTTTGCTTGTTAAATAACTAATCTAGATTTATGTTGTATAACACTTATTACAACAAATACTTAGCACTCTTATAGCTCATATTATATGGTATAACTGACACTTGAACTAAGAAAGGAACTTGATTTATTGTTAACATAAGTTATAATCATGAATGCCTAACAATATTTACAAATATTAGCATTAATAGAATAAAATAATTAATGTAATTATGTTAGTAATTTATAATCTGATTGGAACCTTCTTTGTGTGTGGTTTCCAATTGAATAATAAGAGTTTATACTATACTTATTTGACATACCTTTAATGGATCCTCTAACCTTGACATTTGTTGTTATTATTGTTTAACCCTTACATTGATTTTCCATCTCAAAGTTCTCATGAACTTCTTATTCTTCTTCTTCTTCTTTATTACTACTACTATTACTAGTGTTCTTATTATTGTTGTTATTAATGTTGTTGTTATTGTTAATATTGTAGTTATTTATAATTGTTGTTTATAATTTATACAATTAACCTCACTGTGGTTTGATCCTAGTCTTACCATGTTATTTATTACTTACACACTCCAATACTTGAAAGAAGACAACAATATTTTAGTTGTGTCACTCCACTACTCCAAAACCAAATTAGTTTTATAACAGCGAGTTTTATTTTTTTTTCCTTTTTAATTAATTAATTAATTAATTAACTAATGGTTGCTCATATTTTGCCTAGCTTTATCATCTATTTAATTTATTGTATTTAATTTTTTTCAATGCAAAGTCTTTGTTGTGTTGATTTTTTGCTATATTGATTCTATTAAATGCTCAAAAATCCATTTATAGGGTAACCATAAGCTTCTTGAGTATCCTCAATGTCAATGCCTGCTCTTCTATATATGTGGCTTAATACTTGTTTTTCCATGTTTTGAACTTATTAAACCATTAATATAAAGATTTAGGATCAACAAGTTCACATGAATTAAATTTGTTGTGTTTTGTTTTAAGACGGTCCCTTTTCAATTATGTTTTTATGAATCTTTCCCTCTACACCATATTGTTTTGCTGTAATTTCTATTATGTACTGCCTAGATTGAAATATATGTCTGGACTTATTTATAGTTTAGACTTAAAATATCATATTTAATTTTGCTTACAATGACATTTTATTGAATCCGTTAGTGATAATGTGTTTGTCAATCTTTGTATGTAACATACATTGTCTCTTAAATGGTTTCATTGAACAACATCAAAAACTTTAAAGTCATTTGCTTTTTATTATTTTTATATTGAAATTCTCATTTGAAAACATGAGGTCACTTCTGTGAAATTAAATTATTTTTTAGTAAAACTGGTCACTAGTTAAGTTCATTTGTTCATGGATATGGTTTACTTGTTAATGGAAATCTAAACTGATAAGAAAAAATGTTTTATTAGGTATGTTAGTAATTGGTTTGCTATGGTTTGTAGGTCAAAGTCTTAATTTGCATCATCTTGATTTACATTATCTTTATATCATGTTGTGGTTTTATAAAATATCACATAAAAAAGAAAGAGTTCTAATGGGATGGAAACTTATGTTGTGCTCAGATTGCTGATAGCATAATAGTACATGGACTAGAAAATATTGCATATACTATATACTATGTTGAGCTGCATGACCATTTCTGACTATTCAAGGTTTATGCTAGCTCTCGACCTTGTATTACTTAGTAAATTAATTTTTCTAGTTATAATAATTATGTTATCATGTTGTTGCTATAGTCACCTATAATGTCCCAACCATTTTACTATTTTATTGTTAAATATAAATTTGAACTATTTGATGCTCGAAATCAGCTAGAAATCACACATTTAACCTACTATAATACTTGAGATTAGCTGTAAATCCTTGATCTTTTGCTTTAGTATGTACATATACACTCTATTTGCTATTAATTTTTCAATCGTCCTTAATTTTCCATACCTAAAAAATTCAAAGCAATGCTTATGCTATTTCAGAAGTTTATAAGACTAATAACGAACATGTTTGTATTTGGTAATTACAGTTGGAAAACCTTTAAAATCAAAATGCTTCATCCACTAACACTACCCCAACATCAATCAATGCCCTAGCTTCAAACACTAACCCAACATCAACTACTACAGGATTCGCCATGAATAATAAAGTTAAACAACTTCAAGTCCTTACATCAAGGAACATAAATATTGATGATAAAAAAGAAATCACAAATTTGGGATTGTTTTATGAAACTTGATGATGATCCTACAACTTTAGAGCTTAACATAATTATTTTAAAAAGGATTATGCATGTCATACTATTATTAATAGGACAAGTATTATGTGGAGTCATTTAAAAGTATGCAAAAAGTTTTTTTATATATAGTTTATAAGAAGCAAAAAAAATTTGGTATTAGTACCTCATAAAGTAGAGGGTAAATCAAGAGATCAAAGTGTGGGAACTCTTAAGGAAACAGGTTGTGATTATGACGAGTGCAAACAAGCACTAGCCAAAATGGTTGTAATTGATGAGTTGCCTTTTAATGTTATATAGGGTAATGGATTTACATTATTTTCTAGGACCTTGCAGCCTAGAATTGACATTCCTTCTCGTTTTACTGTTATGAGAGATTTTTTGAAACTTTATATTGAAGAGAAAAAAGATTAAAGAGAGCTCTTAAAGGTTAATGATTATGCTTAACAACAGATACATATACATCAATCTAAAACATTAACTTTATGTCCTTAACAACTCATTGAATTGATAATGAGTGGAATTTGCATATAAGAATTATGGATTTTTGTTAAGTTTCCAATCAAATTGGTGAGATAATTGGTCAAGCAATTGGGAATTGTTTGTTAGATTGGGGGATTGATAAAATTTTAGTTGTTACAGTAGATAATCCTAGCTCTAATAGTGTTACTATTTCATATTTAAAGAATGTGATGAAAGATTTACCAACTAATATATTATCAAATAAACATTTGCATGTTAGATGTTACGTATACATTGTAAACCTTATTGTGTGTGATAGTTTGAAAGAAATTAATGTTTTGGTTGTTAAGATTCAAAATACAATTGGGTTTGTGAGATTTTCACCTTACAGACTATTTGCATTTAAGAAGTATGTAGAAAAGTTGCATATAGAGTGTAATAAATCATTGTGTTTAGATGTTGTAACTCGATGGAATTCAACTTATTTTATGTTAAAAGTTGCTGAAAAGATTGAAAATTTTTTTGTGAGGTTAGGTCACAATGAAACTAGGTATATAAAGTACTTTATAGGGGTTGATTTAAAAGAGAATAAAAAAAACATAGGGCCATCTAGTTTGGAGGATTGAGAAAATACTAAAACTTTGCTAAAGTTTTTAAAAATCTTTTACATGGTTACATTGAAATTTTTTTGGCACTTTGCGTGTCACATCAAATTTTTTTTCTTCAATGAATTGATTTATATGCATACAAACTTGTTGAAATTGTGTAAAAATAGAGATAATTTTTTGAGTGGAATGAAAATGAGCATGATGAGTAAGTTTAAGAAATATTGGGCAAATAAAAAAAATTATTATATGTGGCTAATGTTTTGGATTCACATTTTAAGTTGAAATATGTGAAATTTTATTTTGGTGAGTTGTATGATTTTGATAAAGCATAATTGCTAATAAAAAAAGCAAAAAATAATTTAGTGAGCTTGTGTGAGTTTTATTTAAAAGTCGATGAAGTGATGGATGATAATTTGGTGAGCTTATATAAGTTTGATTTGAAAACCGATGAAGTGGTGGATGATAATAGGCATAAACAAAATGTTAATGATGTTATTGATAACATAAAGGTAGATATTAATACTTTAGCTCGATTCAAAAGGCATTTGTAAGAGGAAGATAGTGTGAAAAATAGAAATGAGGTTGACAGGTATTTGGTTGATGGTTGTAAGGATCCTAATGATAATAAATTAGATATTCAGGGATGGTAAAAGATTAATACTTTAAAATATAAGATACTTTCAAAAGTTGCACAACATATTCTAGCTATTTCTATCCACAATGGCTTCTGAATCAACTTTTAGCATAAGTGATCGTATAACCGACTAATTTTAAAATTTTTTATCTCTAGTAATAGTTCAAGCACTTATTTGATGTCAAAATTGGTTGTATCATGGTCTAATTCCAACTAATAATACAACCTTGATGAATGATTTTAAAACCTATGAAAACCTTGAATTAGGTAATATTTCATAAAAACTTACACCTTTTATTTTATAATTTATTAATTAACATATTTTTATCTAACACGTTTAATTTTTTATTTTGTAAAATTTGGTGGAAAGTTGTATCTAGCAACAGATGACAATTAATTCACAAATTATGATGCATTTATCGAAAATGTATGGTAAAAATACTATTTTTTTAATTTTATATCTTTTAATTTAATTTATCATGTTATAATTCTAGATTATGAATTTCAAGAATCAAAGTGCAATGTTTTTAAAATATTTTTTATTGAGAGATGTACAAATGAAGATTTATTTTTTTGGTTTGGATTGTTTTATGATAATGTTATTTATTGTTTTTTCTTTAAACCCTTTGAAAGCAATAGTTTGTAATTTGAATTTTAACTTATTGGTGTGACATTGTGAGTGTGTGTTATTTAAACTTTTCAGAAGCAGAAAAAAAATTAGGAAGGTAAAAAAATATATTAAATGCAAGATTGACATTAATAATTTCATACAAATGAATATTCAGCGGCCAAAACACTTGATAAATATAAGATTGACAATAATAATTTAATACAAATAAATATTTAAGCATAAAAAAATTAAATATACTTTGGAATTCTCAATGAAAATTTGACAATATCAACATTAATTGCAAGCCCATTAGAAATCCATTAAAAGTTCATCACAAAGCCCATTACAATGCCAAAAAAGCCTAAAAAATTGCATAAATGTTTTTTCAGTTTTAAGCATCAAAAACCGAACCGAAACAAGTCGGTTTGGGCAAGTTTCAGTTTGGTTTCGAGTTTTTTTTTGTTTGGTTGTTTTTTATGAGTAAAAAACTAACTGAACCGAAAATGTTCACCCCCTACATACATTTAGGGGGAGAAGTTTGATTTTTTTTTAATGCATATTTTATTATTAAATATGCTAATTATTTACATTGCTTAGATTGTGCTAAATTAATAAAATTTATATGTATTACATTGCAAAAGATAAGAGAAGATATACACACATACATACATTAGTAGAGAATTTGAACATATATGATACCCAAGTTATTCTAAAAGTAAAACAACTACAAAATTATCAACCAATGATCTCACTATAATTTATGCTATTAAACCTTTATATTATAGCACAATGAATATTTAATTTTATTCTCATTACACTTAAACACCTACAAATTCTATAAGTGTTATCTAGTGAGTTGTAAGAATATTAGAACTTCAACTATATTTTTACTCCAATGAGAAAGTTTCTTATGAAAACAAAATCGTCCTTGTAAACCTTTAAGGATTAAGTAAAAACTTTTGGTATTGGTGAGAGAATTTCACTAAGAAATAAATCTTGAAGATGATATATCTTCAAGTGAAAAAAATCTTGAAGAAGTAATTTCTTCAAGTGGTGCAAAAAACTTAATATGGATTCATCAAGTAGAATTATACTATAAGGCTTGGACAAATTAAGGATTAGAAAACTCAATTACAGTTTGGTACTTGAGATGTGGATGTAGGCTTTTCGAATCATATTAAATATAAGTTTGGAAATTCTTTTCCCTTGTCTCTTTACTTTAAGTACTTTAATTATATTGTTGACTATTATATTTACTTGAAGTAATTTGCATTAATTGTTGAATTTAAGGACACACTTAATTCACTCCCTTTTTATATGTTAAATTATTGTAATCATTGAACAATAAACTTATAAGGGCTATTTTATCATAAATTATATTCTAAATAAAATACCTTTCAAGAAATTGAATAAGATACCTTAAAGGTTATAGAAAGGTCGAAGAGCATCTTATAAATACATAAAAGTATAGGAGTGTTTGGACAAAGTTGTGATTCCTCAACTAAAGAAATTTAAAATATGGATTGTATTACATAATATATCTAGTTATGCTTGAAAGGTATAGCGATGCTAATAGGATATTTCATGTTAAATATTTAAAATCCACTAATAGGTTTATCTTAACTATCAGAGGAGTTGTATTCTTTTAAAAATCCCTTAAACACACTTGTATAGCCAAATCTATTATGGAGTTGAGTATATAGCTTTAGACAAGGTTGGAAAAAGAAAAAGAAAAATTACAACTTTTTTTGGGATATTCCAAGTTTTCCAAAACCCATGTCAACTATTTATATGATGAATAATGATGTCTATAACAAAAACTAGGATAAGCTAAGCTTTTAATGATTCCTATATCTTGAGGAATTTAAATGAAGTGTTGTAGGATAGTCCTTATAAGAATCACATATATAAATGTGAAAGAAGAACACTTTTATGAGAATTTAAAAGGCTATATTTTTAGAGAACTCGTAGAAACTGCATGTTCAAGGCCACAAAGTAAAATTATGAGAACCAAAACTTTAAAAAGAGGAAGAATGTGATTTAGGTTGTTTAAGTTAACATAAAAGGAAGAGTAGTCCAAGATACCATGTTTATTGGTTAGTTGATTCAATTTTTTTTCTAGTAGGTAAAGTGATTAGTACTTAAAAATGCATTTTATCAAGGTTTTATATCATTATTTTGCACTTGAAGTATTAATAATTCCTTAACTAAAACATATTTTATAATAACATATCTAATAATATAAGATACCTTTAATTTGTGCTAAATATTCATCTTAAATGCAGACCTATCATATAAATGAAAGGATTGATTGATGAGTTTAAGTACTGAAATTGAAAGGATAAAAAAGTGGTCAAACTTAGAAAAGAGATGTTGATGCAGTTCAAACTGGAACATTGTTCAGTAATTGAGTCATATTTGAAGCTATAGATCTCGGATTTAGGTCTATTTTATATAGATAGAAAGGTAAGATATAGGCCTACATGTCTATTTTTAATAAGCCATTTTCAAGTCTAAATTGTAGTAACAATAAAGAAATTTGAATTTGTTCTACAGCCTAGACATTGTTTAGTGTTCAACCCATGTCTTGAATTCTAAAAGTTTAAATAACCTTAATTTTTTTTTCTTAGAAAGATGAGAGAACTTCCTATAATTTCATATAGTGATCTAGCTCAAATTTTAACATTATTAATGATGTTTTATTCAAATAAGAGAAGATAAGGATTGTCACCAAGTCAAGAGTTGGTCACCCACTCATCAATTAGTCATCAAATTTGTTTCAAATTTTGGCCTACAAAAGGAGGCAATTGCCATGGATTTGAACATCTTGGCCTTCAAATCAAAATCATGCTCTTACTTTCTCTCTTTGTATTTTGTAATGCTTAATTTTTGTTTTTATTAATATCTTGTTTATGTCTTTCATGTTCTTTTTGCTTTCATTACTATCTTATTTATGCCTTTCATTTCCATTCCTTTACTTAGTTACCTTTTATCTTATTTATGTTCTTATTTTGTTTATATATCTTTCTTTCTTTCATTATGTTCAGCTAAGTTTATTATATCAAGGTGAAAAGGTTACACTAATGATGTAAGAATAAGTATATTATAAACTCAACATGGACCTTAATGTTTGATACTAATATATTTTGTATTTGTTATCTTGTTCACTTTTAATACTTTGCTTATTAAGTGGTTAATCTAGATTTATGTTATATAACACTTGATACAATAAATACTTGACACTTTAATAGCCCATACTGTATGGTATAACCGATACTTGTGCTATAAAAGAAACTTGAATTGTTATTAACATAAGTTATAATCATAAATGCCTGACAACATTTACAAATATTAGTATTAATTGAATAAAATAACTAATGTAATCATGTTAACAATTTATAATTTGATTGGAACATCTTTTATATATGCTTTTCAATTGAATAATAAGAGTTTATATTGTACCTGTTTGATATACTTATAACCTTGATATTTGTTATTATTATTGTTTAATCTTTACATTAATCTTTCATCTCAAAGTTCTCATCAACTTCTTCTTTTTCTTCTTCTTCTTCTTCTTTATCTTCTTTATTTTTTTCTTCTATTGTTATTGTTATTGTTATTGTTATTGTTATTGTTATTATTACTACTACTAGTACTACTACTATTATTATCAGTAGTATTATTAGTATTACTACTAGTATCATTATTATTATTATTATTACTACTACTACTACAACTATTATTATTATTATTATTATTAGTATTAGTATTGTTGTTGTTGTTGTTGTTGTTAAGGTATTGTTATTATTTATAATTTATACAATTAACCTCCTTGTGGTTCAACCCCGGTCTTGCCGAGTTATTTATTACTTTGACATTCATGCACTTGGAAGAAGACATCAATCTTTTGGTAGTGTTAAATTTTTGACGCGATTGCCAAGGAGCTAAATTTTTGTACAAATTATATTATTTTTTTATCTTCACTTTTCTTGTATCTAACTTTGTTTCTTTTCTTTTATTTCTTCTTTTTTTTGTTTTCTTCTTTCTTTTATTATATTCCTACACGTGTATGAGAGTGCGGTCACATACATTAAATGGTAGACTTTATAGGGTATCCTCATCATTTTCAGAAAATATGGCCGAAGAAGATAATCAATCACTTCATAATGAGAATAACTGTGTTAGAACATTTGGAGACCACAAGAATCCTATAAGAACAAGTACACCATCATGCATAGTTTTTCCTCCTAATGCATCTTATTTTAATTTTAAGCTAGGCATTATTCAACTTTTACCTTCTTTTCATCGCTTAGATTTAGAAAATCCATACTTGTATTTAAGGGAATTTGAGGAGGTCTGCAACACATATAATGACTCAAATTGTAACATGAACACTATCAGATTAAAGCTTTTCCTTTTTTATTAAAAGATAAATCTAAAACATGTCTATAAAATTTGAAACCAGGATCCATTCTTGCTTGGGATGAAATGCAACAACAGTTTTTAAATAATTTTTTTCCTTCTCATAGAACAAACTCTTTCAAAAGAAAAATAATCATTTTCACTTAAAAACTAAGAGAAACATTTTACCAATGTTGGGATAGATATCGAGACTTGCTTAATACTTGCCCCCATCATGGTTTTGAAATATAGAGATTGGTTTTATATTTTTATGAAGGGTTAACACCTAGAGATAGAAAAATAATTGAATTAATATGCAATAGAACTATTAAAGATAAAGACCTGATAAAATAATGGAGTATTTAGACTTGTTAGTCAAAAATAGTCAAAATTGGAAAACTGGGGTACTTATGAGGCACCGAGTCAAACTCAACCTCATATATCTAGTGGAGATATATACAACCTTAGAAAAGATCATGACCTCAAAGTCAAGTTTGCATCTTTAGCTAGAAAAGTCGAGGCATTAGAATTACAAAAGAGTGGTCAATTAAAATTTGTTTAAGACATCATGTGTTAAATTTGTGAAATAAATAAACACTCAACCAATAACTGTCTAACTTTGCTTTCTTTTAAGAAATATCTCCATAAACATGTTCATGCTTTAAACAGCTTCTAAAGGCCCAATCATAACCCATACTCACAAACATACAACCTTGGTTGGAGAAATCACCCAAATTTCAGTTGGAATAGTGATAATAATAATGCACAAACTTCACAACTACCATTTCAAACATACTATAATTTTCAAAATTCTCATGGATATACACCTCCTTATACTCCACCTCTTAGAAAAAATTTTGAAGAAACTTTATATGCATTCATTAAAAGCAAGAGACAATCAACACTCAACTTGCTCAAAGTATAATAGATTTCAAACATACTCTTGCAAAATTCACATTTGCTCTTAGTTTTCAAGAGAAAGTTAAGTTTTCATCTCAACCACAGCAAAATCTCAAAAGGCAATACAATGCAAATGCAAGTAGTTTTGGAAGTCAAGACATGGATCAAGTCAAATCAGTCATCGCTCTTCGTAGTCATAAGGTTATTGAAAAACCTACTCTTGAATCTTGTGAGAAAGATGATGAGTCAATCTCTACGGATAAGGAAGGATTTGAATCTGAATATTGCAAGGAAAAAACTTATTCACCACTAGTACTTTTATCTTCTTATGCCATAACCAAATAAAGGGAAGTCAATCATAATTCTGAAATCTTTGAAACTTTCAAACAGGATGAAATCAATAATGAAAAAGGCATCAAAAATATTATCGCGGATTATTTGTTAAAATTGGCAATAGATTCAACATCCGACATCACACTAATTGATGATTACTTTCTTATTGAATTTTTACTTTCTCTTAGCCCAATGTCTTGGTTTGCTAAAAATATCAATTTTCTTGCTTTAAGATTTTTGTCAGCTCATTTGGATAACCAAGACAAAAGAAAGTATTTAAGTGACATGCAAAACTTTTATTAGGATGACCCTTACTTATTCAAATATTATCCTGATCAAATATTTCAAAGTTGCATTCCCAACAATGAGGTAAGTAGTGTCATTAATTTTTATCACTCTAAGGCATGTAAGATTCATTTCTCATTAAAGAAAACGACTGCAAAAATCTTACAAAGTGAATTTTATTGGCCCACCATGTTCAAGGACTCATATACATTCTGCAAAATCTGTGAAAATTGTTAAAAGGTGGGATTTATTTCAAAATACAGAGAATATTTAGGTAATCTTTTATTAACTCTTAAGTCTCATCATAGTGGATATATACATCATATAATTTATGACTTATGATCCTATTTTCATAAAAAACATAATCAACTTAGTATTACTATTATTATTGCTATTACTATTATAAACTTATAAAATAATATTATGCATTCCCACTAATAGTAAACAATAAATTGTTTTAGGATCATAGGATTGATCATTGTTTCATTCTACATCTCCAAGTCTATATTCTATCAAGAACTATTATAAACTAATTTTTCTTTTATATATTGATTTATATGCCATTTTTTATTTTTTTATTTTTTGTAGAAACCAATCATTAAAGTAGGAGAAACAAATCAACCTCATAGTAGTTTACCGTTTAGTCTACTATTGCTTGACAAAGTTTAAGTATGGATTTTTTAGGTAAGTCAACAAATATGCTAAAAACTTTACCCAAATGAAAGGGGAAAAAAAACACTCTACTTAAAAGTTTATTCTATCAAAGACTCTCTCCTAATTCTTTAATATTATATCCTTGAATAATTCTGCAAAAAAAAAACCACATAATTCAACTATTGGACATTTGATTTTAATTAATAAATTAAGTGGGAACACCATGTCATCAATAGAACATGGGACCAAACAAAAGGAACAGAACAAGATATTCTCAATTTGTGAACTTCATAACAAAGGGCTACTGGAGACATTGATAGAGACTGTTTAAGGACATATTTAAAAGATATTTTCTTCAACTTGATCATGTCATTTCACTTATCCTTAATATTATTATTACGTATGGATAGACTTGTTATTGATTATCCAATGCAACTTAAGGAATACATCCCTTGTTGAGCTATATAGTAACTCCATTCTCTCATTCCATATGCACTTATTAATTTGGCGTTGTCCCATAGTTGGAATTATCCTTGTGGTAAAAAGACACACTGATGTAATAATGAATAATATTGAATAATTGAATTAATTGGGTTTAATAAACCTGATTAATTTAATAATATGATTTAAAAAAATTAGGACACAAATAATTGAGGATTGCTTTACAAAATATAGGATAAATTAGGGATTCATAAAAGTCATAAAATTAAATACAATGTGGTGTTGAAGACTCAAACTAATCATAAGAGTTATGCTTTTACACGCTTTCGAGTTACATATACCTCTGAAGACTATTTCATATTTCCTCAAGTAAGAAAATTGGATGTGAACAAGCAGGTGACACTTTAAAAGAAATTATTTTGAGCTTGAATATATTATTATCCACTTTTGGTTGAAAAAAATGTTTAGTTGAGGTTGTTATACTTAAAAGAAAAATACATTATAGCTTAGAAAGGAAACTATCTTAATCTTAAATGTAAAGGGAGGAGAAAAAAAATATATTGTTTTGATTTTGGATTTGAGTAATGGTGACCTACCTTTAATGAAAAACCAAATAATTTATTATAGGTTTGATTATTTTCTTGAATAAAAGTACATTTTTTAACACATAATAAGCAGTTATCGAAATAATATTTTTATTAATAAAACTCTTACCTCAAATGACACATAATAATACAATAGCCAAAGATATCATGAATTAAGTAGATAAAATAAAACAAGAGCTTCTTGTAAATTGTAATGACTGTTAAATAAAAATAATAATTTTTTAAATTTGAACCTGGAATCATGTAGAGGAATTTGTTCTCCCAATTCACTAGACAAATGAATTTTAATTCTAGTGCTACATATGGAATGATGATGCGGATGGATCCCAATAAGCTACATAAGTGTCATAGGTCTAATTAGATACATTTTGTATATCTAACAGCCCAACTTTTAAATTCATTTTTTTCAATCAATGATATCATAAAATGATAGCAAAGTGAATACTTTTAATTGTAAATTTCAATGAAAAAAAATTATTTTGTTATAATTTTTACTGAAATTTTGACAATCCTTTTTATATTGAGAAATCTCAAATTATCGACTAAGATCTATTTTGTTTATATTCACAATCTTAATTTTTAATTCAAATACAATAATTGCATTACAATCCCAAAATATACAAGTCTATATTAACAAAAAGTGAGATAAGGTGAGATCATGAATGGCATAAGTGAAATAGCCCTAAAAAGTAAAATATTTAAAAATAATTATTTAAATAACTATTATTAACTAATATACTGAAAGTATTACTAAATATTATTATTTTTTATTTCAACTCAAAAATAAAACATTTCTTATCATATATTGATTTCTTTTATTTAACTTACCACATTAACACTATCATATTATTAGATATCTGTAACCTGAATAATTTTTTTAATGTCAACATTAATTTCAAACTAGTATCATTAATTATTGTCTAATGAATGGTTAATCAAGAAAATAACAACACTAACTCATTGATATTATTAACTAATGTTTCATTGGTTAGCTAATCATAAACTTTAAGGAAAATATTGATGTCAGGGTTTTCACTGTGACATCATTAACTTTCCCATCGTAAAAGCTAATCAAATTTATTTTTCTTTTATTTTTCATCCTTTGGATGATTATGTTGATGCTAATAAATCTTAGTAATCTTATGTATCAGGATTGACTAATTAAATTTAAGTAAATGCATATATCAATACAACGTATTGATATCATTAACTTTCTGAATTCTAGGATAGCTAATCAAGTTTTTTATAAATGAAACATAAAAATATATGAAAGATCGAATACTATATAAAAAGACAAGAGCAAGATTAACTTAGTTATTCATTTTTGTGAGATTAGATATGAATTTATAGTTTGAATTATGGTTGAACTTAAAACTTTTATTATAAACTCAATGGAGAGCATGTGCATGCATAGTTCTATTTTTTTAAATTTTATTGGTTTGCATCGCAACCCTCGTAAATCAAATAAAGAACATTTAATACAGCAAATACATAAGTTCCATTATTTTTTATAAAAAAATTTACAATAACCAAACTCCTATTCTCTAATACAATATATATATATATATATGTATGTATGTATGTATGTATGTATGTATATGAACAAAAAATCTAATTTTATTAAAAAATAAAAACCTTAAAAGTCATATTAGCATAGTTATTTATTATTTGGATATCATAAACAAAATAATAGTTTGAATTATGGGGTTAAACTTTATGACCTATGTGTTTTTTTTTTTTTTGAAAATGTGCAATTGTTAATGAAAATGTCATGTTGCCACTAAGTTGGTTACACATAGCACTAATTATATTCATGTAAAACATATTTATTATTAAAAAAATCTTTTATTATCTTTAATATTTATTTATATTTAATTGGTGAATCTAACGTTTAATTAATGAATCTAAAATAAAAATAAAGTCAATGCAACAAAAATATTTTACAAAGAAAATTATAAAGCTTATTCCATAAAAGTATTGTTCTTAAATATTTCTAGTAAATGTTCAATTAAAACTAGATATTAATTAGAATTATTAAGACCGCTACATATTATATTACGTTCTTTATGGGAAAAAAAAAGAAGCAATTAATCTTATAACCTAGAATATAAGACATACTTGAAACTAATACGTGGGTGCTAATAAGATAATATATACACTGAAAAAATTCACATGAAAATTATATATAAAAAAATTATATATGTCGATGAAAAGGCTCACATAACAATTATGTAAATGATCTTTAGATTTAAAATAATTAAATTATCTTATATAGAAAGTTATGTTTTGATCATGACCACATATTATCCTAATCAAAAGTAGTAAACAAATAGATATTAAACATACCATAAACTATATAAAGGTATTTAAATAATTAAAATAGTATTCATAATTTTAGATAAATTAAGAAAAATATTTCATTCATTCTCAACTAATATTGATTGTGAATTTTAAAATTTTATTTAAATAATCAATTACTATAATATTGAGAGCTAACATAATTTAAAAAAATATAAATACTTCATGCTATAATATCTAAATCGAAACATTTATGATATAAAAAATAATAATTACACTAAAAAATTAGTCATTAAAAGATTAAGTCAAATCATTTATAACTTTCTTAATATTTAAGAGATCATATCATGTCATTAAATATTATATTTAATCTTCAAATATAAATCAATTAATTAATTAATTAAAAAAATTATTTAATTTATTTAATCCTAGTTTATTTAAAATTATAATTTATATTTTAAACAACTTATTAAAAAACCTAATGAGTCACACATATAAAAATCATTAGTCATAAATTAAAATTGAATAATTAATCAAGTATGAATTAATTGTAAATAAATTTTAAAAATTAAGGACTAAAATATAATTAATACTTGAATTATAATTAAAAACCTAGAAAAAAAATTAAGTAAAAATTTGATTAAATAAATTTTTAAAATTATTGTAAAATAATATATATGATATTATTTAAGAAGAAAATTGATATTGTTTATTTATAAAAAATTTAGATTTTTTTTATAAATAAAAAATTTTATTTCTTATTTTCTAAGTAAAACATAATATAAAAACACCTAAAACATAAAATAAAATATAACTTCCTCTCTCTCCTGAAAGGATATAAAAACTTTTTTTATTAGTGGTTGATGGGTTTGATTTACAATAACTCAACTTTAAAAGAATTATTCAAATTCAAAATTCCTTTTAACAGAAAAAAATGTTGATGTTAATATCAATTAAAAGGGTCATATGCACACAAGGCCCCCCCATCAACAACTCACATTAATCACATGTCAGTCTAACCCAATTCCACGATGCCATAATATATTTCACTATGAATTTGATCAGCCATTACATGTCACTCTATCACCGATCGAGGGCACGATCTATACGAATTTCTCTATTAACCAGACCATACGATCTATCAAATAGAATTTCTCTTGTAAAATCCCTAAATTTGTACCATCAGACCATACGATCCATAAAAGCACCGAAAGCAAGGAACAGAAATTTTTCTCTATTAACCAGGAAGAATCAGTGAGCTTCTTCAAATAATGCATTAACTTTATAGTATTAACCACTCAAAATGATTATAATACCTCGTGGTGTGAAATAAATCATAAACATGTTTCCTTCAAAAAATGCACAAAATTCTTCAGTGTTACTGCCTAATATTCTGAGCCTGCACCTTCTCCTTGGTACATTTAAAATCTACAGCTATCTTTCAAGACTTCAAAAATTAAGTCCATATAGCAAACTATATCTATACCTTAAGAAGCTCGACACGGTTCTCTATTTTCATACTAAAATCATGTCTTTACCGGCTTGAGAGTACAACAGTAGTTAATCTGCAAAGGAAAGATGTCCAAACAATTCATATTCTGCAAAAATGAAAGTGTGATGCTACATTAAAAGACCTTAATACTTTAGTAACTTGAATACCAAGAGGACATTTCAGTGTTTAGACTGTTTGCTATGTATCTCATTTTGGTCCCTGTCAGCAAAGACATGGATAGTGCGATATTTACTCCTTTTTTATTTTACAAAGAATGCATATTTCATGGGGAGAAAAACCCTTTCCAATGGAAAGAAGCAGGTAGAAACTCACAAAAGAATTCAAGAGCCACTGAAATATCTGAACTTGCATATTCCACGGCGATTCTGAGCAAAAGAATCACGAAGAGACTGTATCATGCTACATACAGCAGGTATCTTACCCAGTTCTTTGTCCTCTTCCTGTACAATTCATTTTCTTTAATTAAGTATTAAAATTAAATATCTCATGCGTGCTTGCATATGCAGGAGAGAGGGAGGGAGGTAATACCACTTTGGTAATGCGTTCTTCAAAACTTGTAGAATTAGAATCAACAGGCATGAATATGCTTCTGTAAGCTGTTCTCAAACTCTTAATCTAGATCATTGACCAAAAATATACAATTTAATCATTAATCTGACAGAAAAATGAAAGTGGGCATAGAGATTAATTCAAAATATTAAGCAAGCAAAGATGTGGGTGAAAAAAAATTGGAAATATAAGGTTCATTATTCAGAAAAGCAGAATTCACCAGTTCTATAACTTGAATGGTTACGAATAAATGTGAAAAGATTTCAAATGACAGCCCGACACATCTTCAAACAACAAGAGGCATGCATAAATTTAAGAGATGAGAGCTCTCCTTAGTACCACAATTTATACTTCTTGGATGCCAATGCACTCATGAAGTATATATAAGCCAATTTGATCAAATTTTTTTATATAATAGCATAAATATGGCATGGGAGCTCAGGTGTCTAACCATACAATATTGGCCAACACGCTTACTCTACTCTTAGAGTGAATGAAATAGAAAGATGAAGGAAATGGGAAGATTAATACTTTGCCCAATTATTAAACAATTTACATCATTGCTTCGATGATTTTGGAGTTGATTCCATTAAACCATGTCAGTTATTGATTCAACACACTTCCACTGTAATATCCAAGTAGATATTCTTGCTTTCTCCATGTGAAGTAGAGTGGGGAAGGTTGCAGGAAATGGAGCGAAATTTGTGGCATCAAATCACAACATTAATAAATAAAAATTATAGACAACACTGTATGTTAGAACACACTTCCACTGTAATATCCAAGTAGATATTCTTGCTTTCTCCATGTGAAGTAGAGTGGGGAAGGTTGCAGGAAATGGAGCGAAATTTGTGGCATCAAATCACAACATTAATAAATAAAAATTATAGACAACACTGTATGTTAGAAAGGTTCACAGGGAGTATCAAGAATGAAAGGAGCCAGAAATTATATACTGAAGAATTGAAAAAAAAAAAAAAGACAAGCTTTATTAGAGACAGACAAATTTGTAAAAGAAAGCAATGGTATCTAGAACAACACCCCCACCCCAAAATAATAATAATAATGAATGAATAACTAAAATCAACCAAAACATTTTTTCACATATTGGTAGTCACATGATTGCACCTTGTTTAGATGGACACAGAATCAGTCCTACTATCAAAAGCATTCAGTGTAAGTTGGTAGCTGAAAAGTTATGTGATCATTAATGAAATTGGACAAGAAGTGCGTGGATGCTGGATGCAAATGGTGATTGGTATAAAAATTGGAGTGAAGTGAGGTGATGGAAAACAAAAGATGCAAATAGATGCAACAGCTTTGGAGCAGAAATTTTGTTGTTCACCCAAAAATGGCTGACAAAGTTGTTGAGACATAAGTTTTATGTGTTACCCACCAGGATGAAGGTGCACATTTTGATGGTTTTAGACTCAATCATGCCATCAATAATTATTGGCAGAAGAGTGAAGGATGGAAGCAATCAGATGATCACCAAAATTGTTACAGAAAAGTGCAGCAACCACGATAACAATTACACTAAATAGAACTTCATATGTTACACTATAAGATTACCATACAACTACCATAATTCAAATCAGACATTTGCCAAAGCATCCATCTATGCAAAATATGAGTGTGTCAGAGTGTGTGTGAATACACTCACAAGTGCATATTGCTGTGTTTGGAGTTGGATTTGCAGCTAAGTAAACCACATCCAAGAATGCATTGGAATTTGTAAATCACACCAAAAATTTTGAAACTATTTTTTACATTAAAAGTAGGTTATCTGTAAGCTTAATTAAATCCATCAAAATGAAAGTTCAATTAATTCTAACCTCTGTGGCTGTGAATCCATTACGCCGAAGACCTTCCAAATTCAAACCGCGAAGCGCAGCTCTTTCTCCAACCACCATCGTGTACTTTGGGACATCTTGTGAAACCTTCAGGCATATGATATAAGTAAATAACGTCAAAATTCCATGCTGGTTACAGGCTACTAAACACATGCACAGGTTAGGGACTACATGAAGCTGATACATGGCTACATTTCAATGTTGGACAACCAACATCCATGTTAGGTTCCCTTTCACGCAAGAAGGCTTTACAAAATGATAATTAAAACCCAGATAAAAGGAAAAGATCATACCACAGATCCACCACCAACAAAAGAAAAGGAACCAATATGGCAAAATTGATGAACAACAATGGCTCCAGCAGTGTGAGTGTAATCCTACATGTGCAACACTTGAATCAAGTATGACATATAACATATAACTATAAGAATGGAGCTATCAACCCTGACCATAATATCTAAAGACAAGAACTTACTTCTACAACAACATGACCAGCTAGAAGAGTATTGTTAGCAAAAATGTTATTGTTGCCAATATTGCAGTCATGAGCAATATGACAGGAGCCCATGATAAGATTGTTATCACCAATAACCTACAAAGAAAATACTATTCAAAATTTGATCAATTTAGACTTCACATAAGTATGACCTTTTTCATAAAATACTACTAGCATCATTGCCGAACCGTTTTATCACTTGATTTTGAAGATCGGTGTATTGAAGTGTGCTCTCTAATCTCGTTATTGTCTCCAATGTGAAGAAAACATTCATCCCCTGGCTAAATCCAAAAAAAAAAAAAAGACAGAAGAAGAAGAAGAAGAAGAGGAATTAACTGTCTTGTTCAAAAAACAGTGAATGCCCATTTAAAATTCAAATTTGAGCTTCTATATATGTGCAAGTACATCCATGGTAATCAACATTGAACAAAAATGATAATAGTTATGACAAATAAAAATCGATGAAGAATGAACAAAATTATGGCAATATCTTCACATGTATGTGCAATTTTGTCTGAATAAGACAGCAGTGCCGTAACAGTCTAATCTAACTCAAAAGTTATCAAGATCAAACACCAAATAAGAAGAAAGGATATATAATACATAGATGCCAATATACAAAAGTTCATTATTACAAAATTGTTTTATCAATCCAAGTGAATTGCTTTATCAATCCAAGTGATTGAGCTTCTTCTTCTTTTTTCCTTAAAAAGAAACAAGACACAATAATCATGACATAAAATTTCCATAACAATTAGCATTGACAGAGTTGTGTGACAGCTTTTTTATCAGCAAGCAAAGGAGACAGAGAATAGCTAAAGGATAAGGTCATTCATAATAACATAAACATTGTAGTAACAAGGAAGTTTTACCCAGCAAAGAGTATTTCTAAATAAAAAATAAGATCATAGTTTGTACATGTAATGTAATATACAGGCATATCCATAATCATAACTACAAAGCAAAAGATAGATGTATACACAAGAAAAGTAGCTGTCCTAAAGTTTATCAGGCAGCCCCAAATAAAAAAAGTTGAAGATCACTAAATGTCAAAAAAAATGCTTCATAAATAATGAATATTGCTTCACAAATATAATTTTGGCGATAAATGAGATTCAAAAATTAGCAGGAAAATGAACCTTGTATTTCAAATCCTGGCATTTGACACCGATGACAGCATGGTGACCGATAACATTATTGCATCCCAAAACTGTACGTCCAGGAAGATGATCACCAACCACAGCACCACTGCCTAACACAAAATTTATTGCTTCTTTTTTTCAGGAAAAAAATATATATATATATATGTATATATATCCACATAGTAACAGTAATTAATCAGTGATTGTTGAAATGAACTGACGGCATCAAAAGACAGTGATCCCCAATCTCAGTATCTCCGAGAACATGGCTACCGGGATATAATCGACATCCATTTCCAAGCTTTACTGAAGATCCGATTGTGCAAAATGGACCAACTGAAACACCCTACACAAATAATAATAATAACAATAATAAAAATAGCAGCAGCACCACTACCACCACCAACAACAACAATAATAATTTGTTTGTAGAACTAAAACAAGAACAAAAAAAAAACAGTAGCAGAATTATCAGTATGCTTCATTGATGAGATTGTTTACGTGGCCAATGACAGCGCTAGGGTGGACGTCGGCAGAGGGGTGAATTAAGTTAGGGTTTGCGTCTGCGGTGGTTTTAATCTCACTTGAACAATCAGAATCAGCATCTGCATCTGCTTCTACGATCACAAACCAAAAGGAATTCAGCTAAGTTGTTGTAAACAGTAGAGTAGGAGTACTTATTAATTAAATTGAAGAAAGAGAGAGACATCACATGGGAGTGTTGTGGCGGAGAACAAGTGTGGGATAGAGGGTGAAGCACTACTGCTACTGCGAGCAAAGCCAGATAGTGGGTTGCAGATTTTTATTTTTATGCTAAGTTTGAGTTTGAGGAGGATGGAATTTGTAGCTGCTGCCATCGATGACGACGATGAACTGGATTCGTTCGGAGGGAAATTAGGAGAATAATTCTGCCACTCCTTTCAATTTTTACGAGTAAATTATAAATTAGTTCCTCAAGTTCTAAACAATGAATTAAATAGTCCCTTTATGAGTTTTTGTGTAAGCCATTTTTTTTTAACTTGCTATTTTATTTTATTTTATTGTTCTTTTCCAATTTATTTACTTTTTTATGAAATAGAAAAGCAAAAATAAATTTTTAAAAACAAAATAATATTAAATTAGTCATGTTCAGTGCAGGATTAATATATTAGTTTTTGATTTAAAAAAAAAGCTAATTAATTTATTTTTAAAAGATTTTGCTAAGTCACATGCCACTTTTGTGTGTAGAAAGTTATTGTTTTAATTTATTAATGTTCATTTGATATCAAATTATATATGAATTAAATTTAATTTCATATATAATTTTAAATACAATTAATAAGTTATTATATTTTTTATTTTTAAAATAAAATGTTAAATTATATAATTCAATTCAATTGTACTATTTAGAATACTTATATAATTGAATTAGTAATTTTAACTATTTTACCATTAACTTATATTTAATAAGAGTGGAAGATATTTATTTATATTCAGTTTTATAAAAGATATGTTTAGATGTCTCTCTTTACTTCAAAAAAATATTTTTCCCTGTATTTATATTCCTTTCCCCTTCCCCTCTCCCTCTAATTCTAACTCTTCATTTGTTAAATCTTAATAAAAAAAGACTGTATTTTTATAATATTATTTTTATGTTAATTTTAAGAGGAATTAAATTGAAAATAAGATGGTCTTTTTCTAATTTACTTTTTATCTATTTTTTATAATTTTAATTTTATTTAAAATTCAAGTCAATATCCTCAAAATGATTTGAAACACGTAAACTGAATTCACCCTTGGAATTGAATTCAATTCCAAGGTTTCAAATAGCTTCAATGAGTTATATATGATAATTTAAATTGATTAAACTCATAAAAATATATTTGTATTTTATTAATTATAGAAATTATTTTTTATTGGATAATAATATCTATTATTAACAATATAAATGAATGGTAATTAAAATTGAAAATAATATATTCCAATAGTAATTTCATTGATTATTAAAAATAAATATATTAGATATTTAAAGTATAAATATTGTCTAAATATAGTACTTGGAAATAAGTTAAGAATTCTCTCTCTCTATATATA